>VYXF01005523.1:914355-919355 GCA_013397295.1 Polioptila caerulea | reverse complement strand
TCCTTTGCTGTCGTCAGCCACAACAGCTCTTTGTTTTTGGAGGCTGGGCATCTGTTGAGTTTAACCCAGATTCGAGGGTCAAGATGTTTCTTCTCAGGCTGTGGAATGCCATCTGGACTAACGCTTCGTGCATCTTCCCTCTACTTTCCACACACTTTACTCACGAGAAGACAATGAAGATCCAATGCCGCTGTTGGACAGCCATGGAAAATATCCAGCTTTTACCCAGCCACAACAATATGCTGGGCTTTTTGGCAGCAAGCCAGCTGCTGACTAAGCAAGGAGCTGTAATAGGCTAAACCCTTTAAAAATGGGAAAGAAAAGTTAGGTTTGTTACATTCAGCTGTTGGAACAGAGTCCACAGGTTGGAGAGGGAGATGGATCTTGCAGAGGAGATGCAGCAGTGGGCCTCAAAATCTGGGGTCAGTTCTAGAGTGCATTGCCTGATTTCTAAATTGCTACAGGCAAATGGAGACAGCAACACTGGCAGTGCTTCAGGTTCCCTCATATGAGGAATGGGCATCATTTGGGGGGTCCCCCCCTTACTTACACACTCATCTGCAAATTTACTAAGTCATGTATTGACCTTCTTTTAGCTTTATGGGATTTTGAATCAGGGTGCCCTCATTTTGATTGCATTAAGTAAGTGCTGTTGCATTGCAGATGAGTATCCTATTGAAAATCAACTTTCAAAACAATCTTTCAAAAGATACTGGTGGGCTTACAACCAGTGTTCGACTACCAGTCTGTGGCAGAGGAAATACCACCTTAATCAGACTCAAGACTATATAAAAAGGGAATAAAAAGACAGAAAGCAACAAAATATCCTCTTTCTGAGAAAACAACATGGGATGACCAGGCTGTGCAGAAAATATTCTAGACATAATGACCAGTGCATGCTGTCCTAGCACTTTCTACCAGTTTTTCAAAACACTCCAAAAGAGTTAAAGGAATTTGCAGTTTGACATCACTGTTAAAAATTCCTGCCTTAAAAAAGAAGAAACCCACACATCGGAAATAAAAATTAAAATCCAAGCTAAACTACATGCTTATAATTTGTCTTATGAAAACACAAGGGCTTGGTTATTCCCCTCTTGCATTAGAGAGAGTGTGTAATAAAACACTGTGCTGTTTGACTTGCATTTGTTGCTGCCTTTTTCCTCTTCCCCCGCCATATCAGCTGTGCCACCTGCCATATCAAGAGGAGGATCAAAAGCTCCACCCACTGCATCCTCTTTTGTTCAGGGAACAGCCAAGGAGAGTTGTAATGGGGATGTAACACTTGATAGACCGTATGCAGCCAAGCTCAAGATATAAAGATGCTTTTTTGGGGGGGTGAACAGTTTTAATCCAGCTTTCTTCCTTGTGCAAACATGCAGCCATTAAAGCCACAGGCAAAACGTGAATGACTTGTCTAATAAAGATTTTGAAGCTGGACTGGTACCAGGGATAGCAGGTCTATCCACCTCATCTCACATTCTTAAGACATTTTTTGTTTCAAATCAAATTTATTTCCTAAATGGAAAGATTTTTCCCAGTGTTTCAGAACGCTATCAGTTGGGAATAGTTTGGATATTTTTAAGCACAGCTTTGCCATATCTCACAGCAGGGAATGGAATACTTTTTTCTTGATCTTTCATATCCTGAAGATTACACAACTAACTGTCAGTGGCACCAGGTACATGAGAGCTGTGCCCAAGGAATAGATGTCCACAAGAATATAATTCCTCTCTGCCATTTTGCTCTGAGAAAGGAAGAAAGACTCAACATAGCTTTAGGAATTACCGAAATACGTGAAGGAAAACTTGTATCAGCCTAACATTTCCATTCTCAGTGAGGCCAGCATAGTTTTTGCACGGTGTCATTCAACTTCAAATGCTTTGCAAACACAAAAAAAATTAAGCTCAATATTCTGTTACAGAACACTGTAAATTATATCATTAAAAATATACCAAGTGTCAGAGACTAGTTAAAATAATGACTCAAAAGGCTCTGATACATTTTATAAGCATGATTTGACAAACTGCCTAACATTTCTTAGCAAAGACATTTGTATTAATAAACACTGTATTTTTATTGAAATTTAAGTGCTCAGAAACAATTCAAACATCTACAAATGTGAGGGATTCAGAGATGTATGAGAACACTCTTAGTGGCTCATGTATACATCCTATATCTGTGACTTTTCAACACCCATTTGAAAACAAAAAAATCAAAAAGAGAACTTGTTTATGTACTTCTAAAAATGCGTGCATGGACCAAACCTGCAAGCACTTATGTAGATGAGTAACTTTACTGCCTGTGGAGCTCCAATATGAGTTTGCAGGATGAAGCCTAAATGCATCTTTGGTAAACAAGCCATCAATTACACACTTTAGGGATGGCAGCACCTGTGCAAAGCCTTCAACTCAAACGACAGACACTAAAGAAATAAAAAGCAATTATCAGCTACTAATCTGAGTAAAACTGTTTTCTTCTTAGAGCTAAAACCACAATTTTCAAATGACATTACTTCTATTTTTGGCAACTAATGATCTTTATTAGATTATTATACAGCAGACATTCAGGTCCTCTCAAAAATAAAAGGTTCACAGATTTTAATATTGCGCTATTTTCCACACCGCTTTGTTGATTATGAAGATTTTCTTGTACATGCTTTTAGAGAAACAAAGGCACTGCTGTGTGGGACAAACAAAACAAAACTAATTACACTAAAGCCATCTTCACAGCAATTTCAAATTACTCCTAAATGCTTTTGATTTCTTACTACACAAATATTTTCCAACAGGAGTTTGAATATGAAACTCATACCAGCTATACCGCTCAGTTCTAGGATAAATGGTTGGTTTGCATTGCCCCTGGTCTTTATCTAACACCGAGAATAGGCTGCTTTTTATCAAAAGAGGAATAAATTGCTGTTATTGTGATGTTAGCCCATCACTTGGCATTGCAATTCAAGTTTTTGTGCGAAAGAAATGTATGATCTAACTGCGACTTGACCTATGCCTTCTGAGATCCATCTAGGTGCTCTAATGGAGCATAAAAAGTACTGAATACAAGGACGTGCAAACTGGTTGTGAAGAAATTTATTTGGGAAGAAGCAGGAAGAGCAAGGGACTTTCAGGAGCTTGTGGTTTACATGCTGGCCAATTTGTTGAATATGGAAGAATGCTTATTGTCAAATTGCAGTTCTTTTAATTAATGTATTCCAGCAGGATTCTCTACACTTGCTTGCAGCTAGTACCTTCCACTCTCAGTCATGGCCTCTGCCTCTCTCTCTTTTTTCAACATCTTAAAAGTGTTGTGGTTTAAAGACTGCTACTAGGAAGTCATTAAAACAGTCTGTTAAACTGTTAAGAAATCAGATACTGCTCCTGTTTCTTTGTAGGATTTTTGTCTTTTCCAGTATAAGAAAAATAATGTTAAGTGTATATTTAACATATGGGCCACAATATATCAAAACATAAACTAATTCAAGGGAGATAATTTGATTACATTATAAAATTCTTTAGTTCTTACAGTGTTTCTTGGAATTTATCAAAAAAAAAGCATGTGGTTTTTTGAAAGCAATTTCTAGGATAGTAGCATTTAGATTTTAGTCCTGATAAAGACTCACTTTCCATTCATAGTCAGAACCTAAATGTGCTCTTCTTGTACCTAAACAGATAATAAGCACTCAGCACACTCCCCCTTCTTGACACAACACACTGAGACTAATCACACATAATTGGAGAGGAGGAGCAGAGGGGCTGGGCAGGCTATTGTGTCCAAAGGACAAATGGTCAGTTTATGAGGCTTTTGTCTGATGCATAATTTCTTATACATCTACAGGAGGAAAAAAACATACATACACACATATAGAAAAGGAGCCTTCAACACTAAAGTAATTGAGGACATTTCAATCATGGATAGAAAAATCAACAGTGGAATTAAAACAAAAAAAAAGCAGAAAAATACAAGCATTCAATAGGTGCACTTTTAGAAGATCTTCAGACAACTATTTCCTTACTAATTAAGTGTCAATGTGTCAATGCATTCACTTCTTTATAACCAATTATCTAAGCCCACAAAGTATATTATCCATATATTTTCAAATACACCCAAAATATCATTTAAAGAGATCAAGAAAGTACATGCAAGTTTAAAGGCACAAAGGAGAAGGAAGCCAGCTTTACAGCTTTGTTAATGCATACATGTGCAGTCCAATCAGTTTAAGCCTGGAATATAATTGGAAAAATAACTTCTAAAATGATACAAAAAAAAGATGTATCAATGTTTATACTCTGCAAAATAAGCCACGACATCTTCCTCAGCATTTAGGTTAGAAGTATTTCTCCAGTGATAATTCAGGGACATAAATGGGGGAAAATGAACATTCCACATTCCCTGACCATCCACATACATGGATTAATTTTCAGCAGTCCATCTTAAAAAAAAAGGTGTAATCTTCTATCTCTGTTTGGTTAAAATGAGAAGAAAAGGGTAATGGAGGTTTTCCTCATATGTATCTTTTTCTTCATTTTTCAACTGTAAATAAAAAATGGATAAAGTGAGCAAACTGTATGAAAGCATTTTTAAATTACTGACAGTACTTGTTTAAGTAAATTTCCTGGTATAAATGATACTACTAAAGATTAAACATTTAATAACTTCAAAAATATCTTAAGGTCAAATACTACCACAGGTATAGAACTGTAGATTAAGTATTATCAGGAGTTGGTCAGAGTTTGTAGACAAACTAATTTATGCAATAAATACTTGAACACTACTTACAAAAAGTGTGAGGCCCCATATTGCTGTACTAAATAAATTATATTCAAGTGAGATTTAAGGCCTGAATTAAATCCACTCTGCAAGGAACTTCAGAACAAAGGCTAAAAGTTTTATCCCTAATCAGCCTAACTATTGCTGTATATTTGGTATTAAGATCAACAACTGTTTCAGGCATCTGAAATACCACAATCTTACCTGAAGGTTTATGTAAGTGCAAGGCTTTAATG
>VYXF01005523.1:791855-909355 GCA_013397295.1 Polioptila caerulea | reverse complement strand
GTGAAGCGCCTTCCTCTTCATGTCCTATATTACTCCATACTTATAAATAATAAAAAAGGAGACTGATAACAGTAGCTTTATGTAAGCAAGCTTAGAAATCATGCTCAGATAAGTGCTTTTGACCTAAATCTTGTAGCGCCTCGATCTGACATACAACCCCACAACTGTGAAATTCTGTATGAGATTTAGCAGTTTGAAGCTGCCAACTGACCCAGCCATAAAGCAGCCAGAGATAAGGATTTACGGTACGATATGATACAATTAGACATTCACCTCCTATTTATTTCAGTCCATTTCAGAATATAACCTATTTAAAAGTTGCAGGCTTTTTATTAAAATGTAAATGCTTGTGTGCTGTATATTTATAGGCAGCTAACAACAAGAAGAATAGACTCTCATAAATTAGATTTCTATGAATGAAAAGGGTAAACAGGAGATGCTTCTGCAAAACTCTTCTAGACGTGCAGAGATAAAGGATGGCTCTACCACACAAAATAATCAGATACAAAAATAGCTGTTCAGAAACAGCACACCTAAGGAGTACTTTAATCAAACATTTAGGTTACCTGCCAAAAGGACCATGATCTCTTCAAAATGCAATGCGGATTAAAGTGTTATCTAACACAAGCAGAAAACTAACCTTGGAGTGGAAGTTCGAAATGTGTTCATCATAATTTTCATGTCTTTGGATAGAGAAACCAGCTTTTTCAGCTAGATTGCAAAACTGGTTTAAAGTATTCCCTCGGAGTGGAGCAAATACCATTGCTTTTCCCTGGAACATTAAAAAGAGAATTTATACATTTTGAAAACTGGAAGGGAACCAGATATAGCATACACCTGACTAAGCTTTTAATATGCTCAGGCTGGAAATGTCAATTGTTCTCTTGTTAAAATACTAAAATACAGTGATACAAATAATTGTTCAAAATATGCAAGATTTCTGTGATTAAACAAATGCAATCTAGAAATTAATAAATAAATATTTTCTTTTGAAAACTGCCAACTGCAATACATCTGCTTCTTTTCATATAATAATGGTGTCTGTGCATTACCAAAATAAAACACAGAAAAAGCATACAAAACACACTCAAGGAAAAATCCATTTGTTAGCTCATGACCAACCAAAGACTGTAAATAGTGATTTTCCTTTTTCCCTCATACACATAGAAGAATACCCACCATTTGCTGTCAGTGGAATTACAACAGTATAAAACAAGGCAAATGGGAGGCAAATCAGACCCAATAATTAATTTTTTGAAGATATTTTAAACTACCTGAGCAGTGCAACTAAATTTGACCTTAAATTGGTAAATTGCATTTAAATCAAGAATTAATGCTCCTGAATACTCATTCTGGTTCTTGCAAGATGATCAGGCCATTTATGATGCCCAGGCAATACATTATGGTCCATTACCTAATTTTTTGTTCATCCTTCTGTATTTAAGAAAACAAAAAAGACTGTACCTTGAACTGATAGATTTTAGAGACTCTGTGCAAAGTACTTGCCCAAAACCTAACCTACTTGATAGAGCATCTCTTGAAGTCTTATTTGCAGAATTAATTCTAATTGGCTGAATACTGTGTTCTGTCACATGGAATGAAAAGTGGTTGAAGAGCTGTAAACAAATGTTAATATCATCCAACAGCATATCACACTGAGGGGAACAACAAAGTTTACTCTAAGTTCTTGTATTTAACTTCTATGTTAATGAGAGCTAAGATTAATTTGGGAGGTGCTGCAATCCAGCAGAGAGACAAAAAACATTTTTGAGGATCTGAAAAAGTTGTGAAAGGATTAGATGCTGTGGAAGTACATTTAGCTCGAGTAAATGCAATCTGTAAGCCACAGGAAAAGAGTGATCAGTACAGAGAATTTCAATAGGAATGCTGAAAAGTTACAATGCTGACACAGACACTTACTGAGGAGAATAGGGAATAAATCTGTGTCTCACACACGCACACGTACACTGAGACAATGCACAGTGAGGCAGCAATAAAAATGCTATGTCAGTATCTGTGGTGCAAATGTGTACTTAAAAGATTCTAACCATTAACACCACAACAATATATTTATTCTCACAACAGCTCAGTGAGATAGGGAAATGCTGTTACCTTCACCTTTCTCATGGGAAATTTAAGCACAAAGGAGTCTTAGGGCAATATCCAAAGCAACTCAACTTCCGTTCATTTGTCTAGCTGTAGCTTTAATTCTGTGGCAAAATACGAGGTGCAAAGGGGTGCAACTCCCACTGAAGACACTGGAATTGCCTTTGTAAAAGCTAGGTCTGAATACAGGCTTAGCTCAGGATGAAAAACATTAAACACAGGAAATTCGCACTCGGTTCCCTCACATCCTTTGCATGCTTTAATGTCATCAGACAGAAGTGGGCAGCAAAGGGAGCCTTCAGCTGAGGATCCTGCTCCTCCTGCTGCCATCTCACGCTCCCCAGAATGTTGTTCTGTAGAAACCCTTCCTGGCATAAGATGGCCAACACTCCTCTGGAGACCCTCATTTTCATGATCACTGAAATGGGAGAAATGTCCCTCTTGCAGGGCTTACTGACCATATGATTCACACGGGAACTTCAGATGTGACTAAACCTCGTGAACAGAGACTGCTGGAGGCTACAGACCTACACTGGCCACTGATGCAGCAGCTCTGATGAGGTGCTCACACAACAGCACCCCTTCGCCCCATCTGCAGTCAGCAGTCATTGCAGTCACTCCTTTTCATATTCTCTGAAGACTACTTCCAATTAAATTTGAAAGAGAAATACGGTAAAATAGAATGTAGCACGGTATGAAATATGTCTTAAATCCAGACAGAAAATCTTGGGAGAACTTTGAAAAAGGAGAGTGGCTTTTATGAAAATCACTACGCAGTTACTTTTGGCCAGCTCCTTAGCTGGTGTAAAAACCTGTTAATCTGTTGACTTTAGTGTGCATCTAAAACACCTATGGACCTTGCACTCACCAAGAAATCATGATTAAAGTTTAATACCACAGTAATCTCCTCACAACTGGCAGGTACTGTGGTCAGTGCTGGCCTATCACAATCTGGGTTTAAAGCACTTTTTTGTCATCTGCCCAGTCTCTGTGATTCTGCTACCATTTGTGGGGCTGCATTCACATTTCTAATTATAAAATGTTTTTCATTCCTTGGCTGCTGTATAATAAAAGAATTAGACCAGTGGCCTGATTCTACACTTGATGGACTACTCCAAGTTTAATTCTAATTCAAAAGTGTCTCCTAGAATGACGCTTAAAGGATGATATTTAAAATTCAAGGTGGCCTTTCCTCAGATGGAAAAACACTTCCAGTAAACTTGTGAATAAAACACAGAGGAAAAAGCCAGTTCTGATAGTTTGAAGTGTCACTAAAATGCTACAGTAAGACAATGGGACAGTTATTCATATTTTGGATGTGACTATGACTAACTTTACTCATCAATTATTACTAAATGTGATCTTATTTGCTGGCACTAATCTCAGCTCAACAGCATCCCATTGACTTCATTGGGATTTTGAATGGATAGGCCACAGAAGAATCAAAGGCTTGATAAAAAAATTTTTCTTAATTAGGGAAATATGCAAACAAACAAATGCTTATTCTGAGACTGAAATTAAAAGAAAATTGTAATGATATAAAAACCCCCCTAAATGTTGGCAAATCAAGTCAAGTAGATTGAGAGAAATAAAATAGAGCCATTCAAGATAAATTTGTTCAATGTAATATTTCTGTGCCTAATCCTTTGAATGGGTCTAAAGGTGTCATTTGTCTCTGTAACAAATTCAGATAGAAATTTCAGCCCTCAGTAACTCTGTGAGCTGCTCATTTCTCTCTGAATTTCTTCCTGCGCCAACACAACTGTCCATGGGGTCAATACTAGGAGCCAGATGACTGAAATCATCAGAGTCCTGTTTCAAGGAAAATAAAAAGTTACCCAAAAAACATTATTCTGTGCCATAAGGATTCTAATGGACAGAAATATCATCCTTACTGAAAAAGGAAATATCACAGATAAATTTTCAATTAACAGTAATAACAGACTATGTGTTCTGAATCTCTCCTTCAAGAGAGCTTTGCAAGGATATCTGTTATTCTCTTTACTCCACTTTTTCTATTGGTTATTATTTTCTCTGGACTCTTCTAAACTAGTTGTATCCTAGTTATATTTGAAAAATTACTTGCATTTAGGTATGTCAATTTTATCAATTTTTCAAAGTATTTCCAAAAAGGAAAAGTAAGTTCTAAATTTGAGACAAAATAATTAATGTAGAAGAGTGAAATTAATAAGTTTATGCCTTTGCTTGGGCATAAACTAATGCCCATAAAATATTCTTAATTATTGCAACCAGAAAATAAGATCACTATTGATTTATTTGTCTTTTAAAAGCCTGAGTATAGTGACATTTAGTAAAGTGTCCTCTGACATTATCCTTAGATTTATACAGGTTAACAAGAGCTGTGAAATTGGTAACTATTTCATACTCATGACTGCATCTTTTGGGATCTGAGCACATGTTTTTATTTGTGTCTTTCAAACCATGAAGGCATATGCTTGAAGGCATCTCTGCTGAACATGTCGTTTTTGGACAAGAGAGCTCATTTAAGGTGTCTGCTCCCATCCTCTACAATAGTTTGCTTTCCTCTTTGTTGTAAATTACAATACTTTGCAAGGCCATGCCGTAACTGGATATCCATCCATATAGCCATTCATAGAGAGGATTAGGCAACTGGATTTAGTTAAAAAATTCAGTTTGGATAGGGGTCCAAAACTCTGCAACAGAAATTCCTGCAGGGCGCATGAATTTCTTAAGCTAGTTTTGCTGATAAAAAGTAGGAACCATTTGATGTGCCTAAAATGCACAGCAAAGAAATGCTAGGTTATTAATACTGACTATGCTATTAACCACAGTGTACAGAAGCAAACACAACTAGGAAGGTAGGCAAGAAAAAGCCATCTCCCTTTACTCCATCCACATTCACAAAGGAGTGTAGCTGATATGCTCTGAAATACAAAGGCATGTTTTGAATTTGAATTAGCTGACTGGAGTTAAAGAGAAACCAAGTCAGGCCAGGTTTGGCTTAAAGTCAGCCTAACAATTCCACAATTCCACAGTTACCAAGGCACCTCTTACACACGTCTCTTCCTCCCACTCATGCTCTTCCTCCCCCCCAGTGTCCTCTCATGGAGCCAGTAGAGCAGCCCATGGGAATACCTGAAGAAACAGTTGCTGACATCGATCTGGGCTGAAGAAATATTTTGTATTTTTTTAAACTGGGATCTGCTTTTGTCTTCCAGATCACTGGTGGTCCCAAGAATTATTGCACTTTGCCAACTGTTGGTACATCATGAAAGTCAGAATGCATCACTCTGAGCAGGAGCTGCTTAACCTCTTCTTACTGTCACTGACAGAAATATCTGGGTAACCTTTCCTCAGGTTGGCTACATTTCTCCTTTCTTCCTGGCAGCCTTGCCCCACAGCTCATTAAAATAATTCAATCTTAAGTAACTTGCCTTAGGTCACTCAGGAAAGTCTATGATAGAACCAAGAATAGAAACCTGATCACTCTAAGCAAAGAATGGGATTACTTACACAACTAAAATGACTCGGGTTCTTAAGCCTTTGCACGTTTGAGTCTTCTATTCCTTTTACAGAGAAAATCTCTTGTACAAAAAGTGCACTACAAATTTTAAATAACGTTTGGAAATGCACTGCTAGCATGAAATGTTTTGTTTTCAAATTGAAAATGTACCTTATTGGAAGATTTGGATGTTAAAGATAAACGATAAAATTTCTGTTTCAAAATCCTACTTAGAGCAAGTAATGTTTTCTCCTTTTCTTCTTCTGATATCTTCTCTTTTTTAAATAGATGAGAAGATATATATGTTTTATATATGCATGTAACAGACTTTTTTATTGCCTGTAAGTCTTTCTGATTTAAACAGCCCAATAAATTTAGATTGATAGTGACACTCATGTAGAACATGTAATCATTTTACGAAGAGCATGATTTCATTATTTTCTAAGGTACAAAACATGTAAACAAAGGGCTTACTTAAAGGAAAAATGTTTTAAGACACAGTACACATATAAGGGATTTGTTCATTTTATATAAACATAAATGAAAAGGAAAAAATACTCTTTCGTAATAAATAAATACACAATGACAAAGGTTACAATTGAAGGGATTAAAAATGACAGAAGCCAACATAAAAACTTTCAATATCGTATTTTACTTTAATATGAAGACATTATTATCAAAGGAAAATACTTGAGAAACGCTTTGATAAAAATAATCTGACGCTATCTTTGAAGCGGTTTCATTTATTTTACTACCCACTGTGTTCCTTATCAGAAGGCCAAGTATAAGAAGTTTCCTAGTTTATGATTAGGAAAGAATCTGATAGATTAGAAGACTCAATTGAAGTTGGACATAATAAGTATTAAAGTATTACATGACATTAATCCTGCCATTCCATTACTCTCTCAATCATTGTGCACAGACTAATTATTCTGAAGCCAGTGTTCAGGAGAAAATAGAAACATACTTACACTGGGTTGGAGTAATCTCTTTATTGCATCAACAAGGCTAGCTCTGTACCGGTCCAGAAACAGGCTGACATTGAGAAGAGAACAGAATCCAGATTAAAATGGGTTTTCAATTCTAATGATACTAATGCAGATAAGTACAAGGCTAATTACGTATGTTTACACAATGCTGTAAAAGAGAAACTGTGGTCTACATTTCTATGCAGTTCAGCTGCTTTTAACATTTAAAAAGACATAAAATAAAATACAATCTAAACTAAAGCTAAATTGTTGGTATGAAACAACTCTTTATATAGCTGAAATTCACCAATCATACATGTTAGCTATTAAAATAATATTGAACCAGAAACGAGGACGAACATAAAAAGTTAGCATTTTACACGTATATACAAGGAGGATGGAGTTTTAAAAAATGTTTTTGGTTGTTAACACATTTCAGTGTTAGCATTAAGGGTATTTTTCTTCCTTCTACCTTCACAGTTTTGGCATTAATACTTACCTATTATGCATATTTGTCATATATCTATATCTAGCTACCCCTATAAAGATTTACAAGACCCCACCTCCTCCCTCTCTCCAAGGCTGTTGAAATACAATGGCCCAGATTGTACAGAGTTGTCATCTCTCAAGAGTGCAACCCTTCATCTCCAGCATGGGTCCCGCAAGGATAGCAGCAGAGTCAATTTTCCCATGCAATGTTGCCAACACGCTCAGCCCTATTTTGGTGTGATTACCTCATGATTTGAGGGGATAATTCATTCTTCATGCCCCTCAGTACCTTAATGTATATACTAATAGTGGCAACCAGGGTGCCAATCACTCTTGACTAGATATTTGTGGACATGTAGTTACTGTGGATGAGTGCATTTACAATGGTTAGTGAACAACCATCTGATAGCAACTGATGCCTTTCAGTCCTTACTACCGTGGGCTGCATTTATATTGGTGATTCAGATAAGAAACTCTATCAAGCAGGCCACAGATAATGTGATTTTTTTTTTTCTCTTTATTTTTCTTCCCCCCACATTTTTTCTGTAATAAAACTGCTTTCCAGCTTGTATCAAGTTCAAATTTCATACTACATGGTACTTTGTCCATTCTCTATGGTTTTTTTAATATACTCGCCTTCCTTTTATTCTCAAACTTCTTTTCTGAAGAGATGTGGATAAGTTTTTTTTTCTAGGTTTGAAATTCTAAAAGAACATAAAGAATATATGGAAACACTGAAGAGAAAAACAGTAGTCTTCCAACCACAGGCCTTTCACAAAGAACAGAAAATGTGTGGATATTTAGGTAAGGACACTCCACAGCTACCAAGGAGAATGCTGTATTATATATCATAGAGTCGAGCAACCCTGCAAGAACCATGAACTTTTGCTACTCTGGAACAAACAAACAAAACAAAAGAAAAGAAAACTTGCAAGTGACCATATTTCATCCGTAAAAACTGGCAGAACCTCACTGTATTGAGAAAATATGGTAGAATGCGTATCTTTATATGTTGAAGAACAATTAATACAGAAGTATGATCTGAATTTTTCCTCAAGAATATGAAGTCCTAGTTAACAACCTCCCTGGTAGCCTGGCTTACAAGAAAATTTAAACTTGAGCAATTGACATGATGAGTGCCCTTCAGCCTTGATTTATCTTCCTGGAAGAACTTTACTGAAAACATGGGTGCTTATATTTAATTAGTTGAAAAGGCGGCTCTTATCTCTGATGTCTCTTGGGTGCTGTAATGACATTCACCTCATGTTGATCCCTATACAGATAGATGTCATAAGACACTACTTCACAGGGGACTTGACCGCCTGCAGAAGAAGGGGAATGATTCCTCTCCCAAAAGAATAGCAAAAAGTAATTAATTTTCTCCAACATGAAACATCACAAGCACACACACATTTAAGACTTCCTGGGATCTTATGTAAACAGAAGCACATTCTGAATGAAAAGTGCACGTGTAAAATTTTATTGAAAGCAGTGTAGTAGAAACACAATCTTGGGGCAGCTTAGCAGTGTTAAAATTCCCTTTTTATAGACCTGAATACCATTCTCTTTTTTTTACACTGAGATAGGGGCACAACTGCTGCTACCAATCTCGTTCCTTTTATGATGCAAACTACAGGCCTTTGTTTACCAAAAACTGAGTGTCTGAGAATTTCACATTTTTCTGTCCAACACCAATTGGTATTTTGGTGGTATGGGAGGTAGACTCATCCCTCTTAGCTTAGGCAACCCAGATAACCTGAGACAGTTGCCCAAGTTGTCCTGACCTCCAAGAGGCCTGTCCCTGGGAACATGACCTACTCCAATTGAAGACAGTTTCTGATACTGTGATTTCCAAACTGCTGCTCTGTGAGCCACGCACTCTGACCAGAAGGAGCAGAGAAGATTGGAAGCAAAGCTATTGCAAAGCAATGACTCCAGGGAACATCTCTATGCTCCCTCTGAGTCAGGGGACGCCTTAGATGAGGAAAATCCCAAAGAAGTCATTAGATAATCTGTGCTGCAGACAGGAACAGCACAGGATTTGGCCCACGCAAGGGGATTTAGTCACGCAGTTTTTCTTACCGGTAGACTTGTATGACTAAATATTACCACAGAATACTGAAAATGTCCCAGAGAGCATCCTCCAAAGCTCATAACATGTGTCACCTGCTACAGGTGACCCTGCCTTGGCAGGCAGGTCAGACTTGGTGATCTCCAGAGGTCCCTTCTAACCTTAACAATTCTGTGATTCTGTGAAGAGCTCCGTAAAATGAAATAATGCATTGTTCTAAACCCCTCACACGCAGTTCTCACACCTCAATTCAACTTTGGCTTAAGCTTGCCATTACTTTAGTGGTAATATTTCATGTTTATGTAGCTCAGGACAGGAATAGCAAGGTTTTCTTGGGTCAGCAAGGAAGTTTCAAACCACAGCAGTAGAAAGGTGAGATCACGGTTGAAGATCTGGCCTTTGTTTAGGCAATGCTCTTGACCTGTGAAATCTGGATGATCAGGCAGGCTACATTGTTACTTCTCTACTCTCTTACTCTTTGATTAAAATTTTAAATTGCCATTAAAGCCAAAATGAAAGCTTATACCAAGACTGCAGAGAAGTAACAGTAAGCCACACAAGGAAACAAATTTAAAAAAACAAGTAAATTCTTAGTTTGCTTCATACTAATATCCTTTCATCTTCTGCCTCGCAACAAGGGACATATATTTCATAGGCTATGATGTGAACTTTTTGGTTTTTTTGCAGGTTCTGCCATTGGTAAAAGAGTTGAGTTTACAGGTGTACTTCAGATATTATTACATTCACATGTAGTGTCTAATGCATAGAGCCATTTATTTTTTTGTTCACTTTCAACTACATGGGTGACGTAAACAAAAAAGAGTCTTATTTCCATGTCATCAGGTTCCAATGCACTTGGAAGTGTGTGCCAGAAATCAGGCCTAAAATGGAGGGACAGAGGTCTTACTGCATTCCTGAAAAAAAATATCTCCTTATAATAAGTGAAATAAACTAATGGAGACAAAATTGACATATTTTATGCTATTTAAAGAATACTTCTAGTTCAGTTCTGCATTCCTGGCAAAGCCACAACTCTCTGTGACCAGCAAAAATCTCAGCAGTGAAAGTAATGTGGGATAGCTCCCCCTGGCCTCTGTTATGTGAATACTTATGCATTTGCCAAACTTCAGGAATTGAATCATTCTAAGTAAATAAAGTGGGATATTATGCACTTCCAAAACAATACGGGGTTCTAAACCTTATATTGCCTCTACATCAAATTTGTGAAAACTTGCTCCACTATAATGTGAAATACAAGGTCTTTTATTGTCCTACTGGCCTTTACTCTCTGGATTAAAATTTTCAGAATTTTTTTCCTCTGTGAAGAAGAGACACTATTTAAATAATCAGAAATCTGAGGCTCTTAAGAGCTTTGGAAGAGTCCTGGGTTTGGCTTGTCCATCCAGGCACCTGTGATTTCTCCTCCTCTATTCAAACTCACAATTTCAGGACCTGTATGACTTTATATCCACAGGTGTAGATCAAATGAAAATCAAAAATTCTGACAGCCTTCATTTGGCCTTAAAATTCCCCCTGAAAAATAAGAGATGGGCGGATATGTTTTAAAGATTCCATAATTTGAGTATTTTTAAACTGTATCCTTCTTCCAGGTGTAGCCTCATATTGATTTTTTTTGCTTATTTTTATCTAATAGTTGACATTTTAAAAATTATTTTGGAACTGCTGAACCATGAAACTATTTTATTGTCAACATCCTGAATGGTTAAATAATGACTAGCTTTCACAGTCTGCCTCTTATTTATTTTATAATCTAGTTGAGCTACTAAATTTAGCTGTTAACTAATAGACTGTTTGTTCTGGGAAATAACTTATTTTCCACTCCTGCACACAAGGTTTATGAAAGTCTGACTGTAAATATATGAATATAAACATATCGCTGCTTGCTGTAATCATGTACATTTTTACTTGAATCTCCGTGTGGATTTGGAATATGTTTATGAATAGAGCTTGTTTTCATGTAAATGGGATCAAGCAGTACCATGGTTAGCTATTCAGAGAATCAGACAATATCACCCTTGCTGGAAATTCTTCAATAAAAATTTATCCATGTACCTAATATTTGAACTCTGATTTTTTGCTTTCTAGTTCTCTGTTCTAATCTCAGATTTTATTGACTGACAATGAGCTATATGATGGTGTTAAACTAAATGCAATCTATTCTATCTGTTTTTATCACTGCATACTTCAGGTTTCAGCTGAGAAGCTAGAAGAAAAGAGATTTTTTTTTCCTCTTCAGTGGCAGCCCAAAAAATTCAGAGAGTAAAAATCCTGCCAACAGTTCTCAAACCGATTCCATACTGTTGAAGAGAAATACATGAAAATGAAAAGGGGATTTGAGTTTGATAAAGCATGGAACATTTCCTTCCTCAGTCTTTTCATGTACCAGAAAACCTAGCGTCCATAACTAAAAGAATTATTTCTAAAAGAAACAAACAATAAAGGGATTTTCATGTTTATTAAACTATACATATATCTATGGGCACTTACAATAAGAAAATAGAAATAATTTCTTATTTCACATTCTTTAAACTAACCTGCACATTTCTATTTATTTTTCAGAAATCTATAAATATTTATTCACTTACCTGCATCTTAAGTGCTTCAAAATAAATGTACAAAATGCAGGGATTGCAAGTGCATTATGTATTTTACCTGTCATGTCTGATTCTTTGTTTCCTAAAGAAACTACACTATTTCCAAACAGACTGGGAAGGGTATTAGGCCAGAATATTACTGAAAAAAACAACTTAAGTCTTGCTCCACTCTGCTGTACTCCCAGCACAAATAGGATGACATGGTGTGAGTATCAAGAATACAAGAGACAGCACAGCCAGGTTGTTTTGATATTTGTGTGAAGAACAAATTTAACTCTAAATCTCTTGGCAAGACCTTGCTTCACCCACATAATCTGGAGAACATCCATATGTGAGCCTTGTCTAAGCCTCCGAGAAGACTGCTGCCCTCCTGCTCATGTCCGCCAGCACTCTGATCTGACTTTCATACTTAATCTGATCTAATCCTGTCCAGCATTAACTTCATCTGTGCAATGAAACCTGGAGTATCCATTCTAATATTTGGTGAGGAAGGCATTTACTAAATTACTTGCTGAAATCATATGGTGTTGTTTAGCTCCTTATTTTAATCAGATGATGCATCTCTGAGGCACATTATCAGCGATTAGTTAGAAACCCTCCTCTGTCCTTTTTGGGAACAAAGAACTTTTCTGAAATTAAATGCTAAGAGGAACAAAGCACTGTTGCATTCTGACAACAAATAGGTGTTAGAAAAAGGCAAAAGATCATTAAATGCATTTTCTCCAGAGCTATACAAAACCAATAACTTTGTGAAATAAGAAGAGCTTGTTTAAATAGCATAATAATAAAGAAAAACAAAAGCTTTAGAGGAATATAAGAAGACATTTAAAAAGAACATTGTTTAAAAAACAATAGAGAGCTTCAAACTTCCCTTTGCCTTTTCCTTTAACTGTTACTAGGTAAGGTACATACATTGCTGAACTGAGCAGTCCTAGGAAGTCTCTGCTTTCAGAATTTGGTTTCTCACAACAGTTATGTGCCACAAAAACATAAACAGCTTTTTTTTGTTTTTTGTTTTGGGCATTTAATGGGTCAAGAGCAAATATCCATGAAGGAAAGACAGATTGGTTTAAAAATATCTACTCTCCTAAATAAAATATGCACAGCTTTTTTTTTTTTCACACTGTCTACATTTATATAACACAAATGATTACCAATGTACCATTTTTTAAGCTAGCATGCAGCAAATACAGCACAGCACAATCTCACAAATGCAGTATCAGAAAAGGGTTGTGTCAATAATCAAATCTATTTGCATAAATTATTGAACAAGATATCATACTGTTACATGTATCTACCGTTTCATAAATTAAGTGCTGTACTCTTATTTTTCTTACTATGAATTATCTTATAATTAACATGTGCCCGTGTAAATAATATAAAGCCTATACCTCCAAATACTGATGTCAAATAGATTTAAGGAACAGAATGTGGTGGGGGTGGAAAAAAGGGTTTGAAAATCTCTTTTTCCTCGGAAAGATTTTCCAGAGAGCAAAAAATATATCCCCTTATATCAATAGTCAGATCTTTCCTAAGAAGTAAGCTAATTGAGCTGTTTGTGTTGATAAACTCCCTTTTCTCCAGACTGTTCCTCACTGAGCCATAATTATTTGCAATTTGCCTAAGTCGTCCATTTACTGATACGTCAAGCATGAAACAGAGGCAATTCCAGAAAATGGAAATGCTTCTCAAAATCAATCTTTGGGAAATAATGTGGTAGAAGTTACTGTGTGATAGAAGACTACCTTATAACTGTCACATGGAGATGAATATTAATTTGTTGAGGTTAAGGTGGCTTTGTGCTTCATTTGTTGACTTTGCTTAGCCATCAGCAAGCAGCACAGTACAATTACTCCAGCAAAGCTATTTTTCTAACGTGAGTTTTATGATTTTTATGTACTTACCAGTCAGCACACATAACAATGTCAAAATGTCCTTCCAGTTGAGAGACATCTGTCTCATTATCCCATCGTAAAATGCTAGAGGAAAAAAAGATTCAAAAAAAAAAAGAAATGAAAAAGGACTTACATTTTTCATCTTGAGATTTTTAAAGTATTAATATTATTCTCATGTGACACAGAAGTGTTTAAAAAAGTGCAAACTTGTTACTTTCAAAAATTAACGCAAAAATCTTATTCTGTACATTTTTAAGGTTATAAATCTCAAAGCTAAAGAGGTATTTTTCATTATAACAGAAAGGCAGTCCACTCAGGCTCTGATGAGTGGATCACCAACAAATATGCCTTTCTGAATTAGTGGCACATGCACAGCTTCAGTTTTTTACCCCTCATTACTGCATGAGGAAGTGAAGTCAAAGTATTGACAATCTGAATGAAGCAGAAATCTGCAGAATAGATATGATTTCATGGATCTCTGTTACATTTGGCAGACAATTCAGTTGTGTTTCTCATTGATGAAGTGAGCATTCACTTGGGCTGGAGGGAGGAGAGATAGGGTGAAAAAATGCCAAGCTTAACTTCAGTGCCAGTAATGTTGCCTCCGGCAAGCTTAAAAATACAGCAGTGCTGACTCTGTCAGCACCTATTCTCTCATAGGTGATAAGCTATTTAATTCTAAGATACCCAGTAGTAGGCAGAAATTCACATATGTACAAAGTTCTTCTTTGTTTATAAATGCTGTCGATTTATGTAGCTGCCACAAGGAATTTCAGTACTTTACTCCCATCTAAAAAATAGCAACTGGTATTGGAATTTACTGCCTACTTTAAATATCATTACCCCAAACATTTGAAGCTGCATTTCTATTTCTAGGCTATTTTTTTAAAAAAAGGAATCTATCCTTTTTCATTTCCTGGTTATTTATAATAGAAAGTAGATAAATATTTATGGGAAAAGCACTTGTGGGGGAAGGGTCTAATCTGATCTTGTCAGGTTGTGCATGCTTATCTCAGTTTTGTATGAGTCTTGACCAAATAGACCCTTTAGTCTTCCTGCAGCTATAATCTACTTCTGGTTAAAAGCCATCTCCATTCACATCCTACTCCTAATATTTAACCGAGGATCAGTTTATAATGTGTTCATTCAGAAATGTTCCTTAAGTATACAAAAAAAAAGGGAATTTGGTACATTGACTATGCTGTATGCAAAAAAGGTTCGTAATTATGTAGATAAATAGACACAGGGCCATAAAGAATTAAGGAGCCACAGTATGCATGTACATGTCCACAGACACAAAATTTGAGACAGAATGCTTTTAAAACATGGAAATTATGAAAGGAGAGGCCCAGTTGGTTGGCAAAGCTTTGATTGTGTGGGGCTCAACGTAACTGAACAGATCAGGACTCATTAGCCCGTTTGCCCTCCTGGAATTTACTGTGACAATCCAAAGACAGAAAAGAGTAGATTAATTTAATTTTTCCCCCTCAAATTGAAAGTAATCCAGATTTCAGAAGCCTAGGTAGCTTTGCACACTGGCACGCAGCAGGCATCCAGTAGTGGAAAGTGACAAAGGAGAGTTCTCACTCTCAGCTGCTGGCTGCCTGCTGGCTACCAGCGGCTTTTTCAACCCTGTTTCCGTGGAAACTTAGGTTAGAATGGTGAAAATTAGGTAAAGGTAAGTTTTGTGGGTTTAAAGCACGCACTCTAATACTTTAAGAATCCTGAAGCAGAACTGGAAATTGGTAGAAGAACTGTGAGCCTTAAAAGGCCGCCTTTGGTTCTCATTGCTACGGAAACAGAGATCTGATCAGTACCAGCATAGACATTCGAATTATGATTTTTTTAACCCATATATTTATTACCCTTCACACATGCAGTTGGGAAGGAAGCATAGGTGCCTCCTCCTGCAAAAAACCCAAACCCAAACACTGTCCTTCATGTTACTGTCACAAGACAGTTCTGCTGGGCACCCAAAACACAGCATTTTCTGTGCACACCTACTGTAGGCACAGAGGAGTTTGTGTCAGGAGGTAAAAGCTCATAAACCAAAGTGTTGAGCAAAATATAGAATTGACAAGTTGCCAGGAGCATGAGCAGTGGTGCAACATGACTGGCATCTGTATAGTTAAAAGGAGTGAGCTAAGGGCACCACAGCCATCCATAAGCCAATCTCACTCCCTTTTTTTGACCTACTACAAGGGCTGCTTTTGGTCTCTAGCTTCAGTACAGCTGCATTCATGAAGATATCGTAATTATGCAAAGGCCAATGAAAAATTTACCAATTCAAAATGAACTTTACCATATATTTTCCAAAAGTACAGGAAGATCTTTATTCCTGAAGGGAAATCACCATGTAAACTAAATATAATTTGAAAAAAATAACCAAAACAAACCACTAGTGGGACTCATCCTGTTCTGACTCAGGATGTGTGCACACTGGTGGGAGAGATGGAACTACAGGCTGTCTGTATTTATCCATGCTATCTTTAGCTACGTGCAAGCGTGACTACTAAAGGAGGCGCAGCCAGGGATGTCAAAGGCAGTACCGGCTGCAACCTCCAAAACTCCAAAACAGTTTCAGTAGCTAACCCAGGGCTACCCTATCTACACTGTCACTTGCTTCCACAGATTTGCAGGAGCTGCAGTCAAACACCTGCACCTGTAAAGCAGACATGTCCCTGAATATCCGGGAAACAGAATCGATTCTGCTCAGAGTCGGCACAATTCCACCATTAACACTGATGTCAGAATCAGCCTGGTTCTGAATTAGCTATTCTGAGTTCTAGTGCTAATGAAAGCAGTGAATCAGACTTAGGACTTACATAAATACCATCAA
This sequence comes from Polioptila caerulea, assembly GCA_013397295.1. Classification (NCBI taxonomy): domain Eukaryota; kingdom Metazoa; phylum Chordata; class Aves; order Passeriformes; family Certhiidae; genus Polioptila; species Polioptila caerulea. Next base: position 892,888 of record VYXF01005523.1, on the reverse strand, counting down.
CTAGCCAAAAAAATCGTGTAATCCAAATGCAATTACTGACTGTGAAGTACAGAAAAAACCCACTGATATTACAAAACAACCCTGAAAAAAGTAGACATGTGGATAAATGTATGTATCTACATGTAGTAAGGCAGTGAAGAACAATATTTTTTCACAGATTACTGAGGATGTAACTCTTGGACTTAGTCGTCAGACCTGAAAGAAATACTGAAGGCACCAGGAAGCAAGGGCCGATTGCATTTCCTTTTTAAAAAATCACTGCTAGGAAATCCAGAAAAATGGTAGCAATGGAAATTTGAAAATCTCAGTTTTTATGAAATTTCCTCTTCAAAAGTAGAAATAAGTGTAAAAATACCACACCAGTAGAAATAAGTGTAAAAATACTACACCACAAAAAGTCTCTTAAATCACCAGTATCACGCTGAGTGCCAGCATGAAGAAAATGCAAGCCTAGTTGTATTTTCCTCTTGTTCATTTCCAGGGATACTAAATTAGTTTACATAAGCCACATTTTTCTTCCAGCGAAGAAAGTTTTGAAGCAACAACATTTTTATGCGTTTCTTTTGAGGGAAGGTGCTACAGTACAATGAACTGAAATTACATTCTAAATTTGAAAAATTTGCTTTATTCTGTATTTCTGTCCAAGCCACAACTTCAGTGCTTTTTTTTTGGTAAAAAACCCAAACAAACTAACAAACCAACATGCTTAAGGCTGTCTAAATCCCACACGACATTATTTTGTACTGGCTTATTTAACTCATGCAGGTTTAGTTTCCTACAAGTGAAAATAAGCAACTGAGTTTCAGCAGAAAAGGGTCTGAGACACAATGGAAATATAAAACAGCTGGGAGCTCTTTTTGGCTACAAGAAGAACATTAAGAATGAAATAGGGTGCAAGAGAAAAACACTACTGCACTGTTCAGCTACTACCTAGGTTAAAGTGATGGTGGCTGAAACTTGGTACCCACTAATGGTCGATTTATGGCCTGTATCAAATCAATTTGACCAGTTTTCAGAGGAAAAGTACCCATGTCACAAACCCATCACTATAATTAGCAATCTTGATGGTAGTCCTAGCAAAAAGGACAAGGACTGAACGAGCTATGGAAAATGAACCATCCTCTCACATGCAGAGGTGGCTTCTCCAGGTCAGGGATAAAGCATACTATCAAAATAGTCTGAGAAAAGATGTACTGATGCTTTAGTTTCCTAGGCTCTCAACCATCTACCATTCTGAAGAATTCTGAAACAAATTCATTTTTAAAAATCCCAAACAACACATGGCACAAACAATCAAAGAAACTCTTCCTTTTTCCCCCTGGTTTTTCTTTTCAATTGACAAGTAAGTCAGAAAATGTGATTAGGTTAAGACATAAGAATTATGATAACAGAACATAAAGATCAAGTAGAGAATAAGAGACTTAAAGCACAAAAATGTACCCCCAAATAGCCCCACATATTTCAAAGAAAAAAAGAAACCATAATAAAATAGCTAATGTTGCAGGGTTACAGCAGCCAAGGCTTCCATGGTACAGTAATTCTAATTTAGGGAGGATAGCCTGACAAATGTCGACACTCTTTTCCTTACACTGGTAAAGTATCTCAGCAATCTACAATAAAAGACCTGATTTTACCAGGTTTTATTTTTCATGCAAAATTCTTCATTACTATTATTATTCAACTTCTGTTATTCAGTATTTGTCTTCCTAGTGTGTCTAGGCAGGTAACTTATATGAGAAAAAACAGGTTAAATCTCTGATTGTTAAAACTTGAAACATTTCCAAGACCCTTTGAGATGTTCTTGTGATGAATGGCACAAGCTAGAGTAGCTCTCAAATTAGCAGATAAGTAGTTGTGCAGATAAAGACAAAAATTCAAAATTAGAAAAAAAGGACAAAAGCCTTACTTGCTTCAAAATGCATTAGTAGTCTTAATAAGGATTTAAAAAATCATCCCAATTAGCAGATGAACAGCTACCAAGAATCCCTATCAACCCACCTCTTCTTTTCATATTTTAATTTAAGTTTCAATCTTTGAAAGCATTATCCTTGGAAAATATACAGGTTCAGGTAAGAGATTTTGTCTGGAGGCTTACATGACTTTTTCTATGACATTAAGCAAGCAAGTTCATTAACACATTAACAAAAGGTATCATCAGGATGTTTCTCTACACCTCGATCTTGGTTTGAGAGTCCTTAGTTATGTATAAAGATCAAGAAGATGGATTTTAATCTAGTGATAGAGGCAATGTGTACACCTATCATTACAACTCCTCCAAGGAATCTTTCAAATTTCCCTACTATAATTTCCCTCATCTTTCTTATTATATTCTCATAAGGCTGCTCTTATTTCTCCGCCTCCTTTCACCTTCTGCCTTTCTTACTTTCAATGCTCCACTTGGCTTTGTATTCTTATCCATTATCTCATTCCCTACAGTGCATATCTGGTTTGAAGGGACCAAAGTTAAACTTTCAGCCACAGGTACAAAGATTTTTCCTTCCCCCTTAGAATTCTAAGCATTTCTAATGTGATATTTACAATTGCCAATGGACACATTCTTCTAGCAATGTCCTTGCAGGTTTCAACAATTTCCATGTCACTTGTCTACTCTTTTCAAAGTATACTAATGATTTTTCTCAGCTAGGCTTAATATCTGCACTTTATCCTCAGTCTCCTGGACATTTCTTCTCTCGTAATTCAAATAAAATCTTGCTCTTTGTTATAGTTCTTAATTCCATTGTTTTCTGTTTGAGTTAATTGTCTTACAATTTTTAAAATGTGCTCTTCTCAAGATTATGTTCAAACATTTCCCACATTTCTGATCATTTCACTATGTTTCATCTCAACCCTTTCTTCTTCAGAATTTTATTTCTGGGCTATGTCATCCATAAAAGCTAAAAACCTACTAATTTCTCTACTTCATACTGTGCATACAGACTCTTAAGTCAGTATTTTTCAGAGCCTCGGTGAGTGAGAAGCTGATTGCATCTTAAGTACCACGAGACATTGTAACTATTATGGATCACTTTAGACCTAACCATTAACTCCAGTCTGTAATACAGGCTTAGCTTAGTCCTTTCTCCGTATCTGCATAACACAGCTCTGCTGCTTATTCTCTCTGCATAGTACCTCTAAGAAGTTTCTTATCAATCCACTCAACCTCTTGACCATGTCATCATCACTTACATCTAAACATCACAATACTGTTTTCTCTGCTCTTGGAAAACACAGGCTTGCCATATTAATATTTATTCAGCAGGCTGCTGCAAAGGTTGTTTTTCTTGCCTACAACCCTGATCTTGTCATCTCTCTCTGTCCTCCTCCAGGTAAGTTGCAAGTTGCCTTTTCCAAATGCTTCAAAACAGTTCACATCCCTATTTTTTATCTCATTCAATATTGAAAAGACAAGTCCCTTCTTTAATCAGCCCTAATGTCAGTCAACATCTTCCACTTAACTTTTCAAGCATGCACCTGTAAAACTTTCTTCTGCTACGTTATCCAAAACATTCACAAACTTAGTCCATTATCCTTGAAACTGTCCTTTAAAATAGCACCTAAAAAACGGAGAAGAGGCTCTTGTGCTTCCAACTCTGCCTCTCATGTTGCCTTCACTTATCCTTGTTATCCTTCCTCATCATATCTCTCTCTGGTATTAGATCACAGATTCTCTAACACAAGCTGCTTTTTTGCTTTGTGTTTATTAAGTATCTGGTAGAACAATTCATGATTAAACCTCATCACATTAACATGGTAATATAAAAGAAGAATAAAGCCACCACACCCTACTATGGGCCTCTTCATACTTTAGATAGTTTATGATTCCATGATCCTATCCAGGTTTTCCTGCCTAAAAGTTCTTTTTAAAAGGTGCATTACAAAATCACACACTTGCCTTATTCTTTTTTCTAAGAACATATTTTCTCTCTCTTATTTTGTACAACATATTTTGCTAAAATTCAGATGGGAACATTACAGCTTCATCTTCAAAACTAACAGTCCTAACACTTAAACATTTGCTGTGTATCAAAAGCTACTAAGTTTTTTGGACATAATTAATGCACTGCATGTAAATACAACTGTTGTAGAATAAATCTTTTCATTTTGTAGACACATCACAAGCCAACATTCAGCACAAGTGTGGCTATTTATTTAAAAGAAGTGCGAATATCTTGTATGAAGAAGACATTAATAAAAAAATACCAGTGGTGTTTGCGAATTTGCCTTTTGACATCTTTCCTCTACTTTCATACATTCTAAATCAGTCTTTATTTGGAACTGACTACTGTTCCTACAAGGGCCATAAAGCACATTTGGAAAAAAAAGAGATGGTTCTCAAATTCTAATTCAGAATGATACGGTATATAAAGTACATAATGTCAAAGTGCAAGACAGCATAAGCACATGTGACACAACTGTACTGATAGGATCAGACTTGTGTAAAAATATAAAGGAAAAGATCACTTTCTTGCTCTACAGAAAATAGTCTACCCATGGGGAGGGTAATCAAGGGAACCAGAAGAAAAAACCCAAGAACATAAAGTGAACAAGACAGGTTCAGAAGGACTGAATGGAGGAAAACCTAGAAACAGCAGAGAAGATGTAGTTCACAGGTTCTTAAATTCTCAGGGCAGAAGGGACCACAATAAGCATCCAAGATTTCAAAGTTCTGTATTAAACCCATATATCTCAGGAAACTAATACATGTGTTTCAGAAAGATTCAAACACATTCACTGCTTAAGAAACTATAACTTCCCATGGAAAGGTGTTCTAATGTCTTATCATTCTGTCAAATCTAATTTTTTTCTAGACTGAATTTGCCTAGCTTCAATTTCTATATCTTGTTAGGTACGCGTAACCTAGATTAAAGACTGATCTTCTATCAAAGATTTTCTCTTCTTCACATAAGACTTTCAGATCAAAATCAATTAATTTCTTAACAATCAAGAAATTTCTTTGACAAGTAAATGGAGCTCTTTAACCCTCTCATTTCCAAACCCTGATTTACTCTCCTGCCTCTTTCCTGGAACTCAACCACTTTCAGTATCCTTGGTTAATGTTTGAATAACTTACTGAATATTAATGAAATAAACAAAGACAACAGTGTAAACAATATTTTGTCAAAATTTAAAGTTTGTCATGGCAAAGATTAGCAGAGAGTGCCTGTGAAGGAGAGAATCTACTGAAAGTGTGTAAGATGTATTTGATGACTGCCCAGTAATGCAGAGCCAAGGTAGACAAGGAAGGGTAGACAAAGGTATAATGGTAACATCACAAACCAGGAAATAACATAGAACATGGCTGAAACAATGGATTCAAAAAAGGAATTGAACAATCCATCTTTGACTCTAACATCTCAAGAATATTTTCTTTTAAAGTCCTGAGAAGGAAGATCTACACCTTCTCATATCAGTGGTCGCCCTCTAACCTTTTTATGCAGCACAAGAGAGTACAAGAGGAATAGTTTTACCAAGAGCCAAGTTTTTTAAGCTAAGACGAAACCACCATGAAAGAGCCAAAGATCTAAAAAAGAGGAAGCATGATTTAAAATAATACATTGTAATACTTTTACACTTTTTCCCCATGTTATTCTAAACTCTTAGAAATTTTTTTACAAAGCTTGATAACACTTAATATTTTTCCCCTTATGTATTATTTGGCCTCATAAAGACAGACAAAGGTATAATTAAATTTAAAATGTACTTGATTAAGTCAACACAACTAGGTGAAATACACAGATAGAAGAGGCTTGGAAGTTTGTGAAAGTCAGCTGGTATGGTTAAATGGTACAAAAGATTGTTCAATTATTCCTCCAAAAGCTGAAGTTTTAGCCAACTGAAGGAATAATTACAAACTTGCAAAATTAAATATAGTAACAAAATCAGGCAGGTAAAAAAATAAGTGAAACACTTCTTTTTGTGCCACATCTTCCTGCCAGCTGATAATTGGGATACAGAATAAACACTCACAGAGGATAAGAACATTACAGAGAGGTAAAATGAATTCTTTGCAACAGCGCAAAATATTCACTTCACTGTGGAAGAAACTAATGACATTTCAGCACAGAAGCCTTTTTTGATATGTCTTCTGTAAAAGGAAGTCCTGTTTTACAAACCTTGAGCCCTTCAAAGGTGCTAACAAATATTCAGATAAGGGAGATCAGGGTAAGACAGCCTGCCTCTGATTCCAAAAAGCTATTGGCAAAGACCCTCACTATCAACATTCTAGGAAAATAGACTGTCACTGAAGAAGAGTCCTGACATGGCTAAATAAAAGAACAAAAGACAGGGAACAGGGTAGCAGCAAATGGTCAATTCTCACAGCGCAGGGACTTAATCAGTGGAGTTCCCCTGGGACCTGTTCTAGACAACATGTTTACAAGAGATGGGCACCGAGGTGGCAACATTTGCTGATGTTAATAAGTCATTCAAGATAGTAGGAAAAGAGCAGACTGTGAAAGATTACAGAAGGATGAAACTGAGTAACTGGAGAATAAAATGACAAAAGAAATTCAGTGAGGATAAATGCAAAGTACACAATTGAAAAAAAAAATAATTATCACTTGATATAGAAAATTAAGGTCTCCAAAATGACCATCATTGGAAAGCTCCTGATGTTGTGACACACAGTGTCATGAAACTATTAGCTCTGTGCTCAACTGCAGTGAAAAAAGCAAATCACTGTTAGGCATTTTGAGAAGGGGAACAAAAAGTGTAATTATTCCACTACATATACCTATTTATGAACACTTTGAATGCTGTATTGATCAGAGTCATCTAAAAATAAGTAGATTGAAACTGAAAAAGGTATAGAGCAGGGCAAATATGATCAGAGGTGTGGAATGCATTGAGCTGAGTTTTCTGTGATAAAGAGCTACAACTTCAGAATGGACATGAGCACACAAACATTTCTTTCCTCATATACATGAAGTGATAAAATTAAGTAAGCAGGAACCAGCAGCTTTCTTCTTAACCAGAGAGCAGGAAATGTTCCTTTTGGCAGCTTGCTCCTTACCAACAGATGCTGTCATGTAAGAGTGTTACTAGAGGAGACTGGAAAAGTAGTTGGAAGAAGGGGATTCCTTCATGGTTGCTAAGGTGACAAAAACAGTGAATTCAATAAAATGTTTCCAAAAAGTTTGAATTTACCAGCACTCAGGTCATTTTGATGAATGAAAACAGTCTTTATTAAGTCTGTCCCACATTGATATAACCTGTTACATGACCAGTTGAAATCAGGAAAGTTGATGTATTTGAAGAGCATTGCAGTAAGGTAAAATATTCACCTTTGCAATTAATAAGAGGCAACTAATACAAGAACAGAATCAGGACAATATAGTTCAGTGCTCTGTCATTGAGACCTCATCCACTGTTATGTTGGATGCCATTTATTATTTTGAAAGACTTTTTTTCATTATGAATCTGGTTCTGGAAACTTGTAATTGCATTACATTGGTAAGGAATACTAAAATCTCAAATAAAATTATAACCTATCTGTTAACCTTTAAGCAGAAGGAATTGTACCTCTTGGTTACACAGTCATTCATTCTTGATGTGGGCTCTAAAGATGACTGTGGAATGAATAAAGAATATATGATACACTGTTATTAATCAAACCAAAGTGTGCACTACCACAGGCATTTCTGTTACTGGCTTGATGTTACATGTCCTCATTTACATCCTCATGTGAAATGGAATCTCTCTGAGTCAACTCTTAGCGAAACAATAGATTGTCCACAGCTAAAATTCCACAGGTCCCATATCAGCAATTAGAACATAACTTTTGTTCTTTACACTTTTCCATGTCCTCAGACAAGAGAATCTGAAGGCAGAACAAATTCCCTAGTCGGTAGGACAGACTGAGCCGGTTTAACCTGCAGAATATATTGCAAGCCTTCCTCTTTGGTAAATTTTTGCATTATAATATTTGTAATAACAACAATTTTTCAAACTTCTACAACTCAAACAGCTGTTTCAGGAAGATTTCCCCATTAAAACAAATAGAAGACACGGAGTAGGGATTTCTTGACATTATTATTGCTAATTTAATGATTGGTGGACATGTTGAAACAATGATATAATGCATGTCAAGTCAGTAACAGCTGACGGTACAAAGAAACATATGCTAAGCTATAGGGTAAACAATGCAATTCATGGATAATTTCTGAACTGTGAAAAAAATAAAATTGTCAAACACATACATGATATTAATACCCTTCACTATGGCAAGACATTACTAGTAACTTGGTGGTCTTTATGTACCTATTTCTAGTAAACATAAGCAAGAAATTCTGGGCATAGTCATGAAAAATAAAAATAAAATAGAATTGTATATCCACTGCGAAGTAAACTGTTTACTAAATATCTATTATTATATTATAACACATAATATGACAAACTGCCAGTTTGGCTTACATTACTGTATTTTTAAACAATAATCAAGACTTGGCAGAGGGCTAGATAAGCGCTCATTTACTGCATTTTGTATAAATGTAAATAAATAAATGCATGGCAGGTTGTCCTAATCTAACTTCTCTTGGCTGATATCAGATTGCTCCTTTTTGCTCCATACAAATTTTGATATACTTTCCAAGCATAGACTTAAATATCCAGAACAGTCTCAAACTGACTCTCATATAGATAATTTCTGCTCCTGTGAGAGAAAAAGAGTGCAAGGTCCTGACATATGATGAAGGTGCTGTGAGAAGAGTCTATGCTGAATCATCTTCTATACAGAAAGAATCTCTTAATTTTGCACTGGCCACTGTGAAGTTGTAAGACTGGACGCTGTCTTAATGATTATAGGAAAGGAAATGCCTTCTCCAGGTTAAATTGATGCTCAGTAAGTCATTTACAGACATCACTGTATTCATTTGCCTGAAAAATCAGATCAATGTAAAAGAAGTCACTGAATGTCACTTTGCATGCCTGTGTTGCATTCTTCCCTCCAAAACACTACATATTCTTGTGTTTCTTTTTCCTCCTTTGTTTTCCTCCCCACAACCATTATGTAACTTTTCATCAACAGGAAAAGTGAATCAAGGTTACAGTAATATTTCAGACTTTACATCAGCCTTTTAGTTCCCTCAAGGCATATAACTCTGTCACTGCATCACGTTCTTTACTGAATCTGAAGGACTGATCAATCCATTAGAGAGTCATTTGAATAGTCATTTTATAAAACTTTATACTGCTACAACAAATCTGCAAAAGCCTTAAGAATGTAGAATTAAAATCAAGTGTTATAATGAGTCTTATGTTTTCATATAGTACTTCACATTATTTTGTAACTTAATTATTTTATTTATGCAAATAAGGCCTCAAATGCTATTGCACTCAAGAAGTTAAACACTTGACATTTTTACTCCTTAAAATGCAACATTTTATGACGTCTAGATATGTTTATTAATTAGTGATTATTAACACCCAGTAAACAACATCATGTCTTGTAAAAACACAATCTTTCTTCACAGCGTGAGGCTGAAATCTATTATTCACTGATTCCATATGCTGAAATACACTCAAATGATCACAAATGACCTTAAGCATTAGATAAATGTAAATGAGGACAGGGTAGAAAATGTGCTTTTGATTGATATCTAAAAGACCAGGTTTGAAGTCTTGACAAGGGATGAAATCTGAAATCTCACATAAAGTATAGAACAATTGGGAATCTAAAAAAAATCTAAGCTTCTGGATGGACATACCACACAACCTCTCCTCACCAGAGTGTCTGAGACTGCTCACAAAAGGTGAGCAGCACATGGAACCTGAAAGACCATTCCTGGGATCCACATGGCCTTTGTCTACTTGGCAGGCTCTTATTAGGATGCAGAGATGTATCTCTAAGTTATATGCACACACATCCTAATGAAGGCAGAATTTTTCTAGCCCTAAGTGCTCACTTAAAATAACTTCTCTACATAGAATGGCTACATAGGCGTAGGATTAAAGGATGTGAAGGATAGCCATTAAAACCATAGGAGTTTAACCCTCAATGTGAGTAATCTCATTCTGCATTAACACTGCCTTCCTCAGCCCTTTTTCAGGTTTACTTTTTTCAGTTTTAGAAGGACTGAGTGCCCTTCTGCAACGTGAGCCATCAAAAAAAAATTTAGACACACAAATAAGAGTGTACTATTTGCTCTTAGGTAACCATTTTCTAATTCTTAACCTTATACCACAAATATGAAGTGCTTCATCATTTACTTTTAAAGTACTGCAAGAGATGAGTATACTGTTCTTGGTACCCATGCTCCCCACCGTGACAACACAATAATGATCACACAGACAGGATGACCAAAAACCTCCCATGGATGCTCCAACAACATCTACCTCAGAAGCAAATGGGATCTGTTGTCATCCTGAATTTTCAGAGCTATTTAAAATGAAATCTGCCAGAGATTTAGATACATTCATTTCAAATCTCATTTTCAGCACAATGGGTAGTGTTGACTCTGAAGCAGACAAATTTCAACCATGCACTAAATCACAGATTGAAGAGACATAACACGAATAAAAAAAAGAAAAAAAGGAAAGAGAGGATTTGTAACTAAGGTCAATAATGCTGTATTTGCTAATTTCTTTTAATACTTTTAAATTTCTCTCTTGCATCACTTACCTACTTATATATACACACCTGTGTGAGCATCAGTAACACAGGTCACACTTTCACACTTTTGCATACATTTCACATCTACATTAATACAGAAATACATGCAAGAATTAGTAAAAATGTTTAGTAGAATCTTACCAGCTTGACACTTTCTGAGCCTTAAACACTCCGGCATTTTGGTTTCTTGTGATGATTTCATTTACATCTGTAGTATAATTGTTAAGAATTATCTACAAAACTAGAGCAATAATAAAACAATAAACCCAACTATTTTCCATTTCTAATGCCTTCATAATGTTCTTATCTGTTTGCTCTTCTTTAATCTGTGCTAAGAGTCAATCTTTTTTCAGAAGCATACATTTTACATTGCTACTCCAGCACATGGGCCATATATATCTATGCTGCAATTTGCTCTCTTTTCCTACCTCTATTTACTTTTTCATTTAAGGAATTTCTAGCCCTGTAGCTATAGAGGGAAGTGAAAAAAGATGTCCCATACCTCAGATACTTAAAGGCAACTATTTACAAATATAAGAATTACAACCATGGAGAACTGAAATTTTTACAACCACAAAATGTCCAGTCTAGTTTGTGCTGCTTTTCACTGTTTTCACTGTACGCAATGCCGAGATTTTGGAGGTTTATGTGTTTTAAGAATCTACCCACAAGAGACACATCCATGCTCCTGGCTCTGTCTGGGTGAATCCAACACAGAACAGGAGCACCTTAATCCATAGGCAAAGGAGTTTCTAGTCCATTTGCTTTCCTGAGAATGGTTTGGAACCACCTAAAAAGAGCGCAAAGCATAAATAAATGCCTTTTCTTCCCCTTAGATACCACAGCAGTACCTCAGCCTTGTCTCTCCACTTCTTGTAGTTTGAAAGTTCAAGTCACAAATCTGGGTAGCCATTCAGGCAGATTAAATCAAGGGCTATCAAGAAAAAGTTTCAGGGGAGGCTGAGCCCAGTCATCTATGGCTAGAAAGATAAATGTCATGATCAATCATTCATGGTTAGCGAGAAGCCACTGGAAGGAAAAGGTGTAGCAAGTAGGTGACAACTATGAGAAGATTAATTGTTACTCAGTGTGAATCCACACATCCCTAAATGGTTCACTTTCACATGTAGATAACTATTTTAAATGGACATTCTTGGTCAAGATATAAAAGATCCTTCTTTTTTATTTAATGTATAGGAAATCTGATGCTAATTAGGAGCATGTTTCCAGGTCCACAAAATATATCGGATCTTTTGAAAGCGTTCTTATAAGAAAATTGAATACAAGAGTCAGGCTAATTTGAAATATCCCTGATATATCTTTTTCTTTGTTGTGATATATCTTTTTCTTTGCTTTGCTGAAATCAAATGATTTGCCTTCCTAACAGAGTTGGTTATTTAAGAAAAGTTATTTCAGGAAAGTCTCTATCCAAACACTGGAAAAGACAACTGGTATTTCGTGAAGTAAAAACTAGAGATGGAATGGCAGAAAACTGGTTTAAACAAATCTCTGTAGTTTGGATGTGCCTTTTAAATCATTTCCATAATATGCAACAAGGAGTAGTAAATGAGTGGTCTACACCTGTACAGCAAAAGGAAAGCATAAATAACTCCATGAGCAGATCATGGAGTTTGAAATCAAGCAGATCATGCTACTTTGAAATAGGGGCAGAAAGAACATTGTTGATCAATTAGCTACACTGCACTTATATTATATAACCAAGCAAAACTATTAATAATTGTTACAGACATGTAAACACTAGATTTTAAAAATAATTTAGGAGCCCATATCTTCGAGCATTCAGGCTAAACATGACCCTTCTAACCTAAATTTCCCTGGACTGTTGCAAGATCCATACACTGTATTTTAATGGCCTTTATAGTGCACTGTAACAATGTTTTGCATTATTGATGCTTTCACACAATAGTTCAAGTTACCAGCGCATGTTGTGAAACAGAGCTAAGGCAGAAAGTACACAGCCTCTCTGAAACAGGAGACAATTTTTACTAAAATGAACCTCATCCTTAGATCTGGACGTATCAAAATGAGTAAAGATGCTCCCAGTGTTTTGAGGAAATAAAATTTGATGTTCCTGACTGACTTATGTCACTGATATAGGCTAAGTTGAAAAATTTGTATCTGAATGCATATCACCCAAAATCACAACGAGGGATGAATCTGATAACTTTGCCCATGTATATCTTTATCATTCACTTGAAACATCAATCGTTTTAATTCTAATACTTTCCTAATTTAAATGATACTGAAAGAACTTAGATAAAACACACTAAATCAGCAATAAAGTTCTGAACAAGGTGCCAAAAGAAGTAACATCTGTGTTTATTTTATTGATTTTGCAATATAAATGATCTATTTAATCAATTCAAAGCTGCTCATGATAAGCAAAAGGAGTTAGAGTGAAGTCTTTTAAATGGTCTAGCAACTGAAGTCATAATATCCTTTTAAAAACCTCCATAAACATCATATGTAAGATCATTGATTAATATAAAACATAGCAATATATTTCACAATGAGAGGATTAGAATGACAACAATTACTTGAAATTGATTCATTTGTAAAATTCTTTTAACTTCCAAAATTTCAATAACGTATCCTAATATGGATATTGAAAACATACATAGTGAATACTTCATGTGGCAGTGTGAAATGGAGACTAATAGAAAGCATGTCAAAAATTAAAAGAAAAATCAAATCCTCAAAAGCTTGAGATTTCACAAAGCAAAGCTGTTAGTTATGCTCACTGAATAGTGATAGCAACAACAAAAACAACAATAATTATGATGATGTTGATAATACAAAGACAGATTCTCAGATGCAATGCACTATTGCCAGGTCGATTTTCAATTACATTTCACTGATGTATTCATTTGTTTCTTAATGTGCTCATCTTGCCCATTAAGAATAATTAGCAGGCTTGCTTGGTGATTTCCTGGCTTCTGACAGGGATTTTTTTTCTTTTTTGTTGACAACCACTTTTACTTTTTGGAAAGTAATTTTTGGATATTATAGTATGACTGGCATGTAATTTAAGCTTCCTTAGAAATTTAAAGGGAAGATGTAAACAGTAATTTTAAAACGAGATTATTTTAATCTATAATAACTCCAAAAAAACCCCGTAATACTAGACATTAACTATTCCTGAAGAGCAGAGTCTAGAAAACAGTATTTTATCCCATATTACTTTAATTTAGTATGCTAAACAATTAAAAAATACCATCAATAATAATAACTAGCAAAAATACATTATTTGTAGTCAGTGGCACTTGGGGTGAATGCTACTTCCAATTACACCTAAAATTCTATCCTGATTTCATTGAATCTGGTGGGGCTGAAACAGATCTAAATTTAGGCTAAACTTCTATTATAGCCAGTCACTATAGAAAAGACTGCAAAAGAAAATTACTGTAAAACAGATCATAAAATTACTACTGAAGTCCATAAATGATATAAAATGTGACAGAAATTTTATTATGTGCACTTTTAAGAATACATTTCACCTACATGGTAAAGTTCTTAGCCTGCTGCACTTTGGCACCCTGCTAATATTAAGCCCATTGTAAAATCCAACACAATAAAAGCACTTTGAATGCTGAGCCTTCTGAGCACCAAATGTTAAAAAAGAAAAATAAATTCCTGTTAGAGCCGTCCACCAATCCCTTCCCTGAAAGGGATTCACTGAGTGAATACAGATGAAGACCTCTTGTAAGACTTTGGGGAACAGAAGACATTTTTAAAACATATTGTGAAAAACTAAGGTGTGATAATTAGATAACATTAACAGTATCTTTTTTCAGGAATAAAATCACTTTTATTTGTTTAATTGAAAGGACTGAGTGAATACTTTAGCACTCACCAATTTTCCTTGTTATAAAAGACTTCGACATTTCAAAAAAGTTCAGGTATGGTTATGGAATCTGCTATGCAAGACATTTGCTGAGTTGATGATTACTGAGCCCACCTGAAGGTTTTTGTGGGTAAAATGACCTTTTGTTCAATACCTATGCTTCTCCACAACATGAGTTTGTTTTGTTAGGCCAGTTTTAAAACACTTCTTTTCTCCTACGTTTTTAATCTTCATAATGACACGGAAGAAAGATTGAAAGGGGTGGTGCTGATTAAAATACACAGAATAATGAATACTTCCTCCTCAAGACACAAGTCTAACACACTAGAATTTAACAAAATAAGAATCCCAGGAACACAGGTGAGAACTTGTCTTTCCAAGAAAAAAACATACTTTTAGCAGGCCTACTTCAAGTTTTAACAGATATTATCTAGGATTGACTGTTTTTAACATGAAATTGTTCAAGTGTTGCCAGCAGTTATAGTTACCTCAGCTACCTCCGAGAAAGTATTTTTTAAAGGTAGTAGCTGAAATATTATTGCACTGAAATGGCTCCTGTTTTAACAGGCATCAGCAACTGCAATTTATTTAAGCCACAGATTAGTTATTTTTTTAACTAAGTACTCACTATGTTAGCTCTCAAATACATACAAAACTCAAAAAGAAATAATTCTGATGCTGCAGGGGCCAAAACCTGAAAAATTAGCCTGCCTGAAAATGTAAATGGAATGATTATCAAGGAACAAAAGCAAATAGATATCTTTCTTTTTTTCCTCTCAATTTCTAAGGGTTATTAGTATTCACAGTATATATCTGTTCTTGTTCTGTGCTGATATTCAATGTGGCCACAAATTATGCTCACTCATTCTCTTGCTTAACCCAAGTCCAGTTCAATTTTATGAACTATCTGTTCGTATTAGAAGGGCATAATAGCAATTTATTCTAATATAAGAAATACAATAAAATACTTTCCACTGGGGACAGAGGAGTTTTGCAATCTTACATCAAGAGAAATAATGATAAATTGGTAATTGATTAAGCAGACTAAAGGGTTAATTTGTAGGCAGTTATAACTTAGCAGCAACAATGAAACATTTCAACATACACTGGAAAAGCTCTGAAAATATATAAATGCTGGGTATGTTTCAAGGGGCAAGTATCTGAAAGTAGGAAAAAAAAAATCTAGCTCTTACGCAAAAGAGATACATGGAGGGGAGCTAATGATTTGATTCCCTGCTACACCTCCTGCAACGTGCAGCACGCTCACATTAATCTTCCAGCCCTCAACCACGAGACAAATATTTACTACTGTACATGCTCTATACCAACACGTGCATTTTTAATTAACGGAGAAAATGTGGCATTTATTATGGGGGAAGCTGCTGCTCTGTTCAAGATATTCCACATCTGTTTTCTAATTACTTATGTGGGGACTTTTTCTTAATATGCCCCATGCTGTCTGTCTTTATATCGATTGTTACTCAGCCAGTAAAAAGGAACGAGCACAACAAACCAGTTTTCTATCTGAATAAGGATACTTTTGATGGCCTTTTCATTTCCATCAGTTAACAGAACTTCTTTGACATCTGCAGAAATAGCAACCTGAAAAAAAGAGCACAGCAAACAATGAGCAAATATGCTTGTCTGTGTGGAAGTGAAGACAGGAGTGACAAGCCTTCAGTATCATGCTTCCTCACCTATTTCTCTGTAACAATCTTCAATCTTTTTTCATTTTATGTCTGCATTATTTTAATCATTCAATCAAATCAGTCAATACTTTTATCATTCCATTTGCGGGAGCCTCTATCTTGCTATCATTCTGTTCCGTAATTGCATTGTGACAGCCGATGATGGTATTCTGAGAGGCTTTCATTTGCGGGCTTCTGTTTATCTAGTAGAGCCATCATACAAGGCTGTCACTCTGCCTTTCAGCTTGCTTCTGTCTGACTGCCTGATGCCCTTCATATAACTTTGCATTGCAGGCAGATGGCTTTGTAAGGGTAATTTTTTTGTGAGCTTTGACATGCTCGCACATTGGGCTGTAACCTCGACACATTGTATAAGAGCGACAGGTTTGTCAAATGCCAATCAGTGTAACAATATGCTTTTATTTGTAGAGACATAAAAACTTGTCTAATGCACTGCACTGCTACATAATATCTCCTGAATACATGACTCAGAACCCAGAGAATGGTGAACGACTCTCCTGAATGGCCAATCTAATTCAAAAGAATCTAATTACCGAGAGCTCTGGATCATGTTTGTTGGTGTAATAATGCAGGCAAAACATTAGCAGCTATATCATGGTGCTCCAACTGTGATTCGCCAGGCTATTCCTGTATCTTAGCAAATGGGACTATAATCTGAAAAAAAAAAAAAGCTTCGGCTATGGCAATGAAAGACAGACCGTACGTGGCCTGGAATGTCACAACAAAAGATATTGACTACACCGAGGTAAAATGTTTCTGCTCATCGAGGCAACCATAAAATCAATATGATACGAAAGCAAGTCAATCTAGAAGGTCTCTCAAGACTCTGCAGCTTGACTGCAGCTGAGGCTGTTGACAGTTCTCTGACCCAGCAGTTGGAGGCACTGGAACATTTTTCCTTTTGTTTCTTCCTCTGAATGGGATTGGAATTGAGAAAAGACCTACCATGAGCCCAGCCAAGCATGTCATGCCACCCCCTAGCTCACACACAGCAAGGTCCCTGAAAGAGAGAAAGGAAATGGTAGAACCCATACAAATTAGATGAAAATGGTCAGAGAGACATATATGTTACAAGAACAAATTGCCATCTGCAGTAAGAACTGAGCTACCAGGAAGTTGTAGAGACATGACTAGGCTACCTCATGTCGTTTTGCGTTTTAAAAATAATTATGAAATAGAAAAGTCACAAAGCAGGCAAATCAGTGGGGGTTCCCTCATTAGTGTTCAGTGCAACATTACCACCGCTGAGCTGAAAAATCTGAGAAGGTTCCCTTTTTTCCCTTGTCAATGGCTCTGTCTTTTAGAACTAAACTAGCTAGAGTAGCGAAAGATAATTGTTAGGAAAGGATAACAATGTTAATCCACATTCATTCTTGCAAAAACAGCTAGAGAAGTAAATGGGGAAATTAATATTATTTATATATCTCTCCATACAGTTATGCCTAAAAGCCTTTTTTTATTAGAAAGAGAGAAGTTTTAAAGCAAGCTGTATACCACAAAATAATTACACACGAAGAAATCTGATCCTTCAATTAGCACTTAAAACTGCAAGTGACCTACAAACAATGCTGTTATGAACAACGATGGGAACAGCAAACGGTTAAGCCTCAGAAAACTAAACGAAGTTAGTGTCAAGAGCCTAAACTGAGCCCGATCAAAGGGCTGAATACATGGTCTAAAAGGCTGCTTTTAACTTAGACCATACTGTGCTGTTATTAAGACGTGCATGTGAAATATAATTTGGCGCAGAGAGTGTGCCGGATGGGAGCTTGCAGGGGGAGCCATAAAGAATGTCCTCCAGAGCCATGGCCTGCCCCAGGAGGGGAGGAGGGAGGGATGCTGACCCTGCGCCGAAATTGTGTGTGAAGCAGTGTCTGGGGCAAGGCAGAGCCTCAGTTTAGGAACACGCTGCTTTATAGCAAAATCTGCGGCAACTGTTACAGCTGGCAGGAGCATTCCCATTGAGACACTTCTGACAGGCAGAAAATGGAATTTTAGCTAAACTGCTCGGTTGAGTTTGATTTTGGGGTTTTTTTGGGTTGCTGGGGTTTTTTTTGTGCATCTATTCTTCTCCCTTAAAACATTAACATCTGAAAGTCTATTTTTATCTGAAAGGATCACCTCCCTACTCACTCAACACTAATATTTAGGAGGAGCATCTAGGATGCCATATCAGTATCAGTATACAGATGCTGATATTTTGTTCACTGAGGCGAGCAGACTAGGTTGTATGACTGTATAATAATGCTCACTGTCTGGATGGGTTAGATTTATTTTTCTTAGTCACCACAAATTTTATTTGAAAAAAGTCTAGTTGTCCTATTGAATCAAAAGGAGACAAAAGAAAGACATATTTTGGAGGAACAAGCTGTACAAATCCATTAAGAATATAAAACAAATATGGGAAATTTGTAATTTGGATTTTTAACAGAATGATTAAAGGTTTTTCCTCAAGTTTTAGTTTTTCTAAACCAAGTGTATTATATATTAAAACTATATACATATGGTTATATATAAGGCTTACAAGGCACTTACTCCTTTATAAGAACATACTCACTGAAATAAACACAGTAAGTATCCACCATGAGGCTTCTAAGTGCAATTTGTACCAAATTTCGATCTACATAGTATTGGAGCATACATATACATACATATACACATAAATATTTATGCATATGAAGTTTGTTTCAGTGCAAAGTTCCCTTTCTTAAGTTTTAAAAGTGTATCTGTCTCTCAGGCAATATATAGTGACATTTATAAATGAGAATTAACATAAGAAACTCTACTCTGAGAGCACTGTCAGAAGGGCATAATCCTGAGAAACCAGGATGTGAAACTGCCCATTGACTCCGTGGAAGTTTGACTGACCGTTGTCCCTGAGTATTGCAGCTTGCACACCCAAACCAGGGAAATACCCCCTGAGTGAGCAGCACGGGAGGTTTGCTGTGAGGAGCCCTGGAGAACAAGCAGAGCATATGAGCATGGTGCCAGACAGCAAAGTCTGCAGGACATCACCACAGCAGCAGAAGGCACACAACCAACCTGGGAGGAAGGAGCAGGGGCTGCCAGATGAGTGTGGGAGTGGCCTCCCCTAATGGGCTGCACTTTGTTCAGGTGGTAGGAATGAGGCACACTTTGGTGCCAGGACTTGGGTTGCACATAAGAGTCTGAGCAAGTTGCTCACTTGGTCCAAGGGGCAGAGACTTACAGTTTGGTCTTCCTCATTTGGGTGAATTTGGGTAAATTTACACAGGCTAGGATTTTGTATACTCCATGCTGGTTTACTTGGAATTTGCCTTACACCCTCACGTGGAACAAAATTTATGCTGCCAAATGCATTGTTATAATAGCTTTTTTTGCACCCTATTCATCCTCCAGACAATGAAACTTCAAGGATTTCCTAGAGCGAATCTCAGTGTAGTCAGAGGGAAAGAAAGTGGAAGCAGGATGGATTTTATATTTACATGTTCCTATTGGAGCCTTGATAGCTGTCTTCCACAAGTTTTGAATAAAAGTGAAGGATGTTTCAAAACTGTTTCACAACACTTAAATACAAGTGCAAATTCCTCTTACTATATGCAGTGATTTTTATGCATTTCATCAGATAATATTTTGCTTGCTTTTGCAACAGATGTCAGTTTAAAGAATATCTTATTTTTCCTGACCTTCACAATCAGCACTGATCGATTGGTGCTTCACTTTTGTTTCCCAAAAATCAAAGTGAAATAAAACGCCTTGAGTGGAAATCAAAAGTCTTTGACATATAGCAGAAAGCTTGCTGTGCAATATTAGTACCCAAAGGCAGCTCAGAATTCTTTGTTAAGAGCAACATGCTTTCACCTTGAACATTTTAAATTTAATCTGAAGACTTAAATCATAGCAATCTTTACCATGCAGATACAATAAAACTAAGAGATTGGAAAATATCTTTTTATGTTTAACTCTGTACCTGAATATTCCATTATGCTTTAGGCAGTAGTAAGCCAGCACTTCTTCAGATGGCCAAAGACCTACAAAACAAAGATATTCGCCTTCTTAAAACAGATTTTTCTGGTCTAAAATAGTATTTGAATTAATATTACCATTTGCAGACCTCTCGCTCTGTTTTATTTTCTATATTTGCCATAATAACATGGAATAAAGAAAAATAAAAAGAAGACCTAGGATTTAAGCATTGGAATGGAGTATTTCATAGATTTCATCACAACTAATGATCAGAAATTATAGATATATGCACACACACATAAACATACACATATATCTACACATATACATGCAATACTCAAGACTTTAAAAGTCATAAAAAATTTAATTCACTCGGGCATGCACATGAACATCAACCTGTTTGTAACAGGCCAGATGCAAGGCCAACTTTGCCTTGTAGCCTGTTTCCAACAGGGGACAGGAGCCTTCTAATTTTTCATTAGCTACATCATCATCATCATCCAACAGTCACTCCATTTCTTTCCAGTGTCTTTTTATTTAGCCCCTTTTCTCTTAGTTTTTGTTAGGTCAGGCATCAGTCTGACTGTAAAGGAGACTGCCCAGCAACACATGCTAAGGACAAATCCAGGATTAGGGCAATAAAAGTGTGATTTCTAGCTGTGGCTCAAGAAGTTCAGGAGAAGAGGAAATACAAGTGGTGAGTTCTTCTTCAGTTTCAACCTGCTGTATAAAGAAACCCTTCCTCTCTCATTTTATACTTGCTTCCTGCCATTTTCATTTGAACTCCCCTAGTTCTCCTATGGAAATAGCCATGAGAAATTACACTTTCTTCACCTAACCTGTATTATTCATGAATTTATTAGCTTCCATCATAAAACTTACAGAGGTCATCACCAACATTGACAACTACTTGGAGGCGTCCATGTAAATTTATTCCTTCAAAGCCAGTCTCTCACGAAACTGGCTGTTTTGCCAGACGAGTTTCCAATCCGACTGGAATGTCCAACTGAAGTGCTGTGGCCCATGGAGAGAGAAGCCAGCACAGATCCTGTGTGCCGCACACGCTCTCCTGCCAGCACCAGACTTCATTGCTGGAGGGGGCCTGGGGAAAACAGACTCATTCTCAGGAACTTGAGTCATATCTGCAAAGTTCCCAGAGCTAAAGGAGGAAGAATCAAAGGCATATGCAACATATGGTTGTATGTGTTTTTCATCTGTGGCTGCTTAGCAATGAAAAACCATGTTTATGTGTCTGTCCGCAGGTAAAATCCAGAGGTAAAATCCAGAGCCGACTTCCCCCCTCCACCAACACACAACATTAAGAATTGAGACACAAACTTCACTGTATGAACTACAGACATTTCAACAGTACTTCTTTGACATATAGAGCATCTTTTAGGTATTTCTAGACAAGTAAGTTGAATTCCATGCAGCTTACTATGTATGTGCATCCTTAAGACCAGTTTAACCTTTTTTTGATCTCAAGGCTAAAAACATAACCACGTTTTTAACAGAACAAGAAGCTTGGAAGAAAAACTGTTATCATTTAAATCACTTAATCACTTAAAGCCCAACTGAAACCATCATCAATCAATACATATATATATAATTCTTCCTTTCCATCCAGTAAGTATTCTGAACTACCCTTACTCCTAGTGAGAAATAATGAAAATTTAAAAACGTCTTGAGTGCATGCAGATCAAGCAAAAGGATTTGTCCAAAACTTTGCATATAACTTTCGTATTACAAAAATATTTAAGGGAAAAAAATAGAATGATGATACATATGCATGACAAAACTATTAATGCAATACTTGTCTTTGTCTGATCAGGTGTTTGTGAATGTGCTATTTTGCTTAGACTTCCTAAGGGTTAAAATAAAATATTCACACAAGACTACCCATTCTTTAGTGAAACATACACTAAGAATTGTACAGGGGTTTTCATCTCCCTTTGAGCATTTCAACGCTTTTGAGCACTGAAATTTGCTAAAATGACAGATTTTGCAATAAATATAATAACTGTTTAAATATTTCAGTGTGTAACATAAAGAATGTTTCAGTTTGCAGTGACTGGTGTATACTCAAGCAATAAGAGTTTTTTTTAATATTTTGTGAAGACACAGCTAATTTAACAGCATTTATAATACTTATATCTCACATTACAAAAACCCTCACACCCACAAACATAAAAAACTGAAACCCTTTTATAGCAAACTTCTAGCCTGAGTTAATTTTAAAAATACTAGTCAATTGTAGCAAACATCCTTCATCATCTGACTTTTCAGTACCCTCAGTCAAATGCCTCACTTTTCTGCAGTTATTATTGAGAGGGCACTTTGAATGGTGTCACTGAATCTTTTTGGAGGGGTCACCATTACAATGTTGATACTGGCTGGAACCGCAGGTGTATCAGATAGCTCTGTGCTGAGAGAAGGGTGAGCACCTTTGCAGAGACAATGCTCTGCTTTAGGCAGATGCCAGCAGCACTCACAGCTCTCCTTCCTGCTGCCTTACCCCATAGGGAAGGAAGGATCACCTCAGCAATGGCACAAGCACCTGGGAGCTAAAGAAGCAGGAGTCAAGAGGTCTTTCATGAACAAGTCTCAAGTGTGGAAGCACACAGTGCTCCCAGCTAAGCCAAGAAGCCAGAAGCCAGAATACCAGGGTTAATTTTAGTAAAAGAAAAAGCTTCTCGTGCCTGAACAGGTAGGTAAGCCTCTTTACCTTCAAAACAGGGATAAGCTTAAAGATCCATGTGGAGGAGTTTGCATTCTGTCTTCTTCCTCCTCACTATGACCTACATTTGCCAACACAATGACCTACATTTTTGAAGTTGCAAGTATAAGAAAGATAGTTATGCTTCTGTTAGAAAACATACAGCTGTAATGCAGAAATGCAGAATTCCTATGAATTAACAACTACTACTACATTGTGAAAAGCATAATTTATTTCCAGCAAACACATACATATGGAAATGGATTAAGTTTCTGATGAACACACTTAAAATAATTCTTTCATATTTAAAATAAAATTATTCTTATTTTGATTTCTGAATTTGATCATAAATACACAATATTGGATGCTACCTATTTACATGTACAATTACTTACACATAGATAGTAAACTATTTACAGATGGATAGGCAAAAGACTCCCAAACGGTGATTGTATTTTCAAGGCTAGAAATATTCTACCAGTTCTAGAGAGAGAGGTTAAAAAATATCACTGTATGACGTAACAGAGAGAAACAAGTTTCTTTTTGCAAAAAAAATTATTTTGTAACATTTACTGGAGGTTTTAAAACTCTTTATCACCTTGATAACTACAACTTGAAAACAGAGAATAATTGCCAGAAAGGATTGGAATCTCTATTGAAACATATGAAAAAATTAAGTTGCACTGGTGTTCTAAGGAGACCCTCAAGAATGAGCATATCTGAAGATGTGGGACAGAGCTCATACCTGCCCACATTTCAACTCTTGGAAGTATCCTTTCACTACCAGGATGGAGCAGGATTCTTACCACAAACGCCATAAGAAAGATGATGTCTGCTTCCAGACAGATCTGTGATACTTATGACAGTAGAAGGAGTAGAAAATATTTTCCTTACGTCATAGGATAGTGAATAGAGAAATGCTACAAATGCATCACTGACATAGAAAATGCAGGCATTTCTACAGCACTTGTCATCATATCATAAAATGTCACCATAGCAATGGAGTCTACCTCAGAAGAACTTGATATAATGAATTTCTACTGTCCCAAGTTTGTACATTGGGAACAAAAGTAAGAGACAGAGACAGGTTAAGTTACTTAGACACACAGAAAGAAATTATGGAAAGGCCAAGAAAAATAATTCAAGTCATCCCTACACCATGAGGTATGATGTAAAAAGTACCCAAGCTCTTCCTATGGAGGAACAACACCAAAACAAAAAAATAATTAAAAGAAACATAAGTTAGTTTTATCACTTTCACAGTGCTTGCTATTGGAAAGTGACAGGTCTTTCTGCATTAGTCATGGCACAACAGTTTCTTAAAGAACCTTCAAGGCACGCGGACTAAGCCACGTGTAGACAGTCTTATGAAGATGTGTTTTAACAATCAGCTGGAGCACTAGACCAAAGTTACACAGAGTCTGCTCTTCTTCTGCAACAAATCTAAAAGTGCTGAATACTCTGATAGTACAGAAAATTGTCTATCAAAAATAAATTATCTAGTATTAAAAAAAAAATAAATTTAAAAATGTTTCCTCCTGTTGCTTTTTACCCCATATTTTAAAGAATGCTGTCAACCTTTGGATAACAAATATTGAGATCTGATGTTAAGTTCTTAAAGAACATCATGTCAGTAGAAAAGAATTTTGAGACGTGTATTTTTAAGAAAGACATCTGACTATTGGAGCTATTATGTCTCAGCAGTGCTCCACAGGTACAAAGAAATCACGGTAGCTACGGATTACTGTAACTGGGATAGTGCAAGATTAGTGGAACTCGTGCTCTACTGTCTGCCAGCACTACACACAGCAAACACAGGGGCAACTGGAGGTGACAGGTGAGCTGTCCCTGGGAGCTCTGAGTAGGAGGTATAAAGCTGTCCTACAACTGCTTAACTCATGCTAGCTGATTAAGAAGTTACTTTCAAAACTAAGACAAATTTTCGCATTTCCCTAACACTTCTCACAGCCACATGTACAGATGTCTGATCTCCACATTCAAATTTTGTCTTTTATTTGCACTATTAAACTATGAGATGTCTTCCTATTCATTTGAAGTCTCAAGAAAATTTTGTACAAATTCTATCTTAACCCTCAAAAGCAAAGACAATTTAAATTTGAAAAGTCAGTCATTTTCCCCATATGAATATACTCAAAAAGAGCTTTTTTCTAGTCTCTCCTTATTCTTGACTACATGAAATCACCTTATTTGCTTTAATAGACATCAAAATGAGAGGAAAAAAAAGCATTTTTTGGGCAAAGTGATGAATAATGTCTTAAAAGTCGTACCAATAACTTCACTGAGCAATGATGAAATGTTTTCTGACCCTAAGTAAGGCACTTTTTGTCCTTCCACACCGAGACACATGGTTGGTGGAGAGCAGAAAAATCTTTAGCACTACAATGGACAGTGCAGAGGTGTTAAATTAATGGCCTGTCCGGACAGGCAATTGTTCCCCATCACCTCTGCTAAGAGACTCTAGAGAAGATGGAAAACCCCCAAAACTAAGGTATTTACTGGAAAAGGCTGTTCTAGGAATATAACATAAGGAATTCTAGGATTTTAAAACAATGTTCTTCCATTCTTAGAGCATTGTAGCATTGTCACAACCCTAATGTTACAGTATCAAACCTTATTTTCTACTGACTGGGTGACTGTATTCACGTCACATGGGAAGGTAAGGTTGATAATTTTATCCTGGTTATTTTATCTGTGCATCACCACCACCGTGCACAGTAAGAAGCACAGTCCATCTGCTGAGGGTCCTGGAGAAGAAAGAGAGCAGATCAAAACCAAGGTTCAACAGCACAGCACTTAAGAGAGAATTTCAAAATTAAACTCTAACCAATATTATGAGCCCTTCTGTCAGTGGAGCAGTAAACTTCACTTCCAAGTCAAAGTTAAAACATGAAATTATGAACAGCACAATTAAGACAAGATACCAAGTGGATGCACAGCATTTGTCTGCCAAATCCACCTTAGTAGTAATATATAACATGGGTGTTCTAATTTGAGTAATTGCTTGAATAAAGATTACTTGTAAATAATTGCACTGCTGTAGTTAGTTGGCATAGCTAGCTCTCAAAAACATTTCTAGCTCTAAACTTCCTTCAAACTCCATACTTCAAGTTCCTTTTCAATATAATTTTACAATTAAAAAATGTTACTCAGTATAGTCAGGAAGTAAAGATTTTATTTTCATTTCCTTATTCACACAGCAGGCAAAATATGACACAGATGAAAGGATCATCAGAAATCCCCTCTACCTAAGATCCCACCTGAAGTGCATTGAATTTAAAAATGTAAACACACATAATAAGGCATTAATACTACAAATATTCATTTTTTAGTACCATAAAATACATGAACAGAGAAGTGCAAATATTCCATACAAAATAACTTCCATAATCATCCAAAGACAAACCTGGTCACTTTAGTAAAATGAAGAAATGGAGGAATTTGCTAGGTAGGGAAAAAACTCACTAAAGAAATTCCTTATTGTTTCACTCTGTTTTCAGTACACAAAATTTTAAGTTTACACCTATCTTTAGCAGATGTAGATAAAAAAAAGGGTCATTACTACAAATTAGTTGCAGATGATGTGTCTGGAACTGTAAAATTATTTACTACACAAATGAATTTGAGAGCAGATTTTCAAAAGGAGCACAGCTACCAAGTACTGTGTCCCTCTGGACAACTGACAAATGGCAGCATCTTGAAGTGCTAACGTATTTTGAAAGTCCAGTTGTCTAATCTGAGGCTTTCCATTCTGGAATTTACCCCAAGAGTATTTACAAGTGAGTAACTTTGGCAATAAATGCACACAGTGTAAAAAAAATAAAATTATTTAATAGCCTTTACAGTAGCACCTTATATCTGTGCCTTACTGCACCTGGCTTTTGCAGATGGCAAACCACCTTTTAAGTCCAGTGAAGAGGAGTAATTTGAGGCAGGGAGAATGGCTAGCTTACTTTTCCACAGCAGGAATGCTATAAATGAGTTTGAAAAGGTACAAGAATACCAGAAAAAAATAGAAGAGAATATAAAGAGAAACATTTTTTTCCCTAGGCACATGCATTTTGTAGAAACTCTTGTCTCTCTTCCAATCTAAAGTAGAATTCATGATATTCAGATCATTGAAAAATATGTATAAGCACTGGCTGAGATCTTCAGCCTAGGCAAAATGGCCTCAGCACTGTATCTCTCACTTTCACTCTCATTATTATTCACGACTAGGAGGGAAACATGATGGTCTGCAATCTGCAAATGTCTTTTAGAGCACAAACTTAAGAAGCTCGGTGGAACTGATGTGGAAATACAGTAACAAGTCAAAGCTGTAAATGCACGCATATCCCTTCCATAAGAAAAACTGGCCAACTGTACAAATCTACTGGTATGATTGTCTTTAACATCTTTTTCAAATGAATGAATTTGTGTTGGGGGGGGGGGAATGTACCTAGTTTTCAAATAGTTATTAAAAATTAAACAACACTGGAACAAACCTTTTGTGATTATAGCCTTCATTCTCCACAAAAAACTGGATCTATAAATTTATGTACCATTGTAGATGTAAATTACAAAATTTTATATTCAACTATATTAAAACATCTATTCCAAAAATGATTACCAGTTGTGAAAAGCAGACAGGCTTATCACTTGCTGTCAGTTGTTCATGTCTAGTTAAGCAATAATGTGCTAAAACTGCTCTTTTGTTTTGTGTAAGAATTTTGGCAATAGAAGAAATGAACACTCGTTTAATAAAAACTCAGGCTGCTTTTTGCTTTGATGGAGGAAGCAGCTGCCTGTTTTCATTTGCTGCAGAGCAGCAAAACCCATCAATATAATAAGCAGCTTAGATGCATCCATCCACAGCATCTGTAAGGATATAGGGCTATTCGCTCAAAACCAATCCTTGGTTTAATTTTAACAAAGATGTGTCTGACATATTTGAAAATGCATTATAATAGGGTTTTGAAATACTAGCATTTTCTCCTTTCTTTTAAATACTTTTCACAGATTTTGAAAGGCAAGTATACATATTGCAGTGATAGAAATGCTAAAACAAATATTACTATAGCAAACAGCAGAAGTAGCCTAAAAATGCAAAGAGGGAACATTAAGAGATGCCTTCTGGTTCACAGACTCTCCTGTTCCTTGAAAATACAGAAAAATAGTGTTTCAGTCTTTTCAATGAAAGGTTTTTTCACCATAACCAAGAGCAGAGAAAGACACTAGAAATATGTATTACAGACTAAACCCCTGCAAAGATCATAGATCCATTATACAAATATATTTCGCAAGATATACTTTCCTTCTCTGTCTTATGCTTTGTTAAAAGTAAACAGATTCATGCTCATTTCCAAAGATATTTATCAACTTATTTTCTACTATTGCCTGAAAGTAATATAATTGTTATTAAATTCCAACAGTGCAAGTTTGTCCCAAGTGACAACTTCTAATTGCAATAAAAAAATTTTAATTAGAAGTAGATTTCTAGGACATTCATACATAATTACAAAAACAGGAAGAGAGAGATAAAAGACCATCTGAGATAGAAACCACAAAACTCTATTTTCACTCTAAAAATGTGATATGGCACATTTATATTATTAAAAATTCTTAAGACATCATTATTATTTTAGTGCTGTTCGGCTTTCTAAGACCTTTCTAAGCTGAGCTTTTAGATGATTTGCACATTAACTGAGAAGTCAGATAATTCTTAATCCTCCTCTTTTTCAGATCCAATAATGGATAAGGGAGCATCTTAGCATGATCAACTAGCAATCTGCCGAGCCTGAGTGGTAGTACACCTGAATTTAGGATTAGTCATCGGGTTTTCATAATATCTGATTTAAATGAGCACTCATTCTGAGAAGCGTAGAAAAAGAATATTCAATGATATTTAAGCTGTACCATTTAAATATGTAACAATAAACCAGGAAAGCATATGTATTTATTTGCTTCATAAACATGAAACTGAACAGAGAAAGGAAGACTTTAAAGAACCATGTCCAGGCAAATAGTTGGCTAGCTCAATTAAATAACTGCCTTTTTCCAGTATTCACAATAGCTCAGAGATACAATCAACCATATCTCAGCTGTAGCCTTGTATCTCTATTTTGTCAATTCCAATATCCTAGTTTCACTTTGTCTATAGATGAAGTGAGGAAACCAGTTGGGGGATTTTTTGTGGTAGGTTTCCCCCCCACGCCCCGTGGGGGGGACCATGAAACCCATGGTTGGTTTGGGTTCATTTGGATGTTGGTTTTAGGGGTTTAGAGATAAATATCATAGGTAGAGAAGGTAAAAATCTGTAGATTAACATGGGTTATTAATATTGCTTATCCTCCTCAAGTATCTGATAGAGAATATGGAAGTTTGTGTTACTGCCCTATGCACCCTTACGTAAGGCTCAAGATAAATAAAGTGGAATTTATTTGGGTGATTTTGGTTATGTTCAGAAGTAGTGTCTAGAGCTTGGATTTCTTCTGTTTGTTTTTTGATTTGTTATTTTGGTTTTTTTCCCATCAAATTAACAAAATAAAGACAACACCTTTTCGGTCCCAGTAGCTTCTGACTCATATTTTTCTCCTTTAACAAACGCCACCATTCTACACAGTTAACCAAAGTATTACAAAAGTGTCTGCTCTGTACAGCCAGGAGATATAAATTGGGTACAAGTGGAAATAATAATTGCATGCACAGTTCAGTTTGAAGGCTTTGGACAGCATTTGTCTAACAAAACAGTTCATCTTAGTACTCTGAATTTCATGTACTGGCAAATGGTGACCATGCATCCTTCACATTCTTAGATAAATTTGTTAGGTCCCTGTACTGAAGAGGCTTTGATTCTTTCTCCTGGGGTAATTTCAACTGGTGCTAAGTGTGCAATTTTCAAAAGTCTGCACTATTGACAACCATCTGGCAGCAGGTGCCCAAAATCTCCCTACACCACTAAACCTTGTTTTCATCTCTCACATGGAATAAGATTTGTAACAAGTTTTGTAAGTGAGAACACTGCACAAAGATGAACCAGACTTCTGGATCATTATGGATCCACATTCCATGAATTTAGACTGTAAGAGTTAAAAGGAAAAGATTTATATTTTTTTTCTGAAAGGCTAAGAATTTCAGGATCCTCCAGGTCCTTCCAGGTTTGACATACATTCATGGGGCAACACAAGAACTCACACTAGCATTGTTCAAAGCTGGCTTTGCCTGAACGGGTTTCAAGAACCACAGCTTTTGGTCTGGCACTTTTCATGACCACTAAATGCAATGGGCCAGATCTTCAGCTGGTATTATACCTGTGTATCCCAGCTAATGAACCAGCCTTGGATTTAAAATATATGTGGTCCTTCTGAGAAACAAAGTAGCCTTTATTATATTAATATATGTTACTGCTTTGGATCATGGTGTAGAGACAAATCTAAGGGTAACCTTCTTAGGAAATCAGTGTTTCAGTGGGTTATGGTAAAGGAGGATACAAAAGCGATGAGTGGAATTTAGTCTTCAAAGAAACCTGAAATATTCTCCCTGATTACTTCCACATTTCCATGTTACTGTAATAAACGGTGACCTAACTGACTACATTTTTACTTTACAAGGTATAAAAACACAGATAGGTTCTACAAGAATTCTACTGAACAACACTATAGACCTGTATAAAAACTTACTTTTCTACACTCTGATACAGAAATGCTCTTGTGTCAAGAACAATGTGCTTTGACTAAGATATGTAGCTTAGGGACTTATGCCATTTTTCAGTGTTGAGAGAATGTACCTCAGAAAATCCAGCAGTTTGAGTCTCAGAAACACAGGAACAAAAGCAAAGCAAATCATTACACTCAATTTAATGAAATGAAAGCATGACAAAGGCTATAAGCTAACCTCATAACAATATGCTTATGTTTATTGTTGGTAGGTCAGGGAAGAGAACTGATCAAATCCTCTGACTTCAGAAATGGCTCAATCCTACGCCAGCACAGAAATTGGGCCCCATCTTTTAGTGGGGCAATTTGAGTGGGTGACCTGTACCTCATGTCCTACATTACATTCCTTGGTGACCACAGCCCCTTGGGTGAGCCTAGGATTCTCCCTAGCAAGTAGAAAGCTCCTAAAAAATGCAATCTAGGCCACTTTATTTTTGAGGCAGTTTTTTACTAATGGCAACACAGCAAGTCATCAATTCCTACAGCATTACTTGCACCTTGAAACACTATGTTAAATCTCATGCCAAACTCCCATATTAGCAGGTAGATTCCTGAATACCTAGTTTATGTTTTTACTTAATGAGTGTTGAGCTCAGACTTCACAAATATAGAGGTAGGTGTATAATCTTCTGAAATTCAAACTTTTCCCCTAAGGTTTAAGTATGTTGTGACACACTATTTTCATATAGCTCTTCATCAACAGAGCAATAATGCTGCAATAATGAGGAAAAGCACTTTTTTTTTCTTAAGGAGTTGTATAACATTATTATAGTAATTAGCAGTTAAAAACTAATTTTAGCACTTTCTTGTTGTTCTCTTTTTCTGTTAAGAGTTTGAGCCACAATATAAGAGTAATTTCCTGCTACTTCTGGGAAGGGAGGGGGTGGAGGAAGAAGGGATCATGAAATATATGCAATTTTCACATATAACACACTGTTGAAAATGTAATTCTCTATGTGTTCTTTTCTAAAAATACGTTCTGTATTCCTGGATTGTCTTTTGCTATCAGGAACAGGATTGAAATCTCCACTTTAGTATTTATCTGAGGCTCTGATAGCTCAGTTGTCTGCCTCCAAATGCCAAGATAGGGGGAATCTCATCAACTGGAGACCAGCTGCATGATGGGCAGTTAATAGATATATCAAACCTTAGGATATATGCTAAGCTGAGGAGATGATTGGTTGGTTGATATACTGATTGATTAGCATAGGGAGAATGGGTTTCTTCTTGACAACCTAAGATTATGCTTCAGCTAAGCTCAAATTGCTTACACCTCTTCTATTGGTTTTAAAATTACAGTCCTGTCATCTAAAATCTCTCTTCAATGAAATTTTTACCATATATAAAAATTAAAGGGAAAAAGAAAGTAGGTGCAATGGATAAGAGTAAATGGAGTAGATATATTTCACACTACTGCTGTTGGTACCACTAGAAAAAGTTGATAAGTAAATCCACTTGAAATATGTTACATATTCTGTACTCTACTAGAGAGCACTTTACAATAATTTAGGGGGGAAGTTCAAAATACTAACAAGGAAGCAGTGCTGATATTATTGCTTTTAAAAAACTACAGTAGTTATTAAGCAAGGTAATTACAGAGTTGTGATACTACTGATACATTTTTGTACTCTTTACAGGCATTACCTAGGTTTCATAGAAATGTGTTTAAAACTGTTATACATATGAGAGAAATATCATATAATTGCCACAGAATTAATCACTTCACAGAGAAAGGCTTATATTCTGCAAGCTAGAGAAGGAACACACATACTTCTGAATTTTCCCTTGAGAAGTCCAGAATTTGCTTTCTCAAGAAAGCAGATATAATTAAATTTTGCTTACAAAATATTTAGACTGTGTCACCAG
Source organism: Polioptila caerulea (assembly GCA_013397295.1). Lineage (NCBI taxonomy): Eukaryota > Metazoa > Chordata > Aves > Passeriformes > Certhiidae > Polioptila > Polioptila caerulea. The sequence continues at coordinate 860,466 of VYXF01005523.1, read as the reverse complement.
TAGGGCAGGGACACTTTAAGAAAACAAAAGTAATTTTAAAAATTCATTACAATATATGTTGCCATAACAAATGCATTTCTTACGCATATCATCCACTTAATTCCCAGTATTACATGCACCAGGCTTTGTCAGTTGAGAACCATACAAATGTTATTAAATACAACATTAAAAAAAACAACTTTTCATTATCTTTAAAACTTGATTCTTTCAAATGCTCCTCTACCTGGGCAAATAAGTATTTAGTAGTTACCCAACAAAAACAAAGTGGTTCATTGAGAATGCTGAAATCTGCATTAATAAATAAGACTGTGTTTCTCAGATTTTTTTCTTCCCTTTCGTATCTGCTATGAGCGGTAGGGGATCAGCTGCAACTCAAATCCCCAGCTGAACAACCCAAATACAACTGAGTGAGCAGACTTAAAACAAGGCCATTTATTGGTGCCTGTTATGCAAACAAAGCATCCAAGTCTTAGAAACAGATGTCAACTGAAGCATATGCTTACTGTAAACTGGAATTTGATTCTTTTTATAAAAATAGACTTAAATGGGCCTTCAGAGACTAGGCTGCCTCTTGTTGTATACCATTCCCTAACTTGATTCAGCCTTAAGCTTTTTAAAAGATGAATAGACTGATATCCAAGGGCAAAAAAAAACAGTAAAAAAAAAAATTAAATGGGAAATAAATGATAACATGTTGGAGCAGTTCCCAGAAGCAATTTTACAGATTTTCTCTAAAAACACAAGACAGGAAGTTCAAAGCACAGCACAGGTCACCTATGGCATGTTGAGTTATCATTTTTATACCACTTAGGGTGAAAAAGGGACTTTATGTTCAAGTGGCAAGTTTAGTACTCTGCTTTTCCTTCCTCCTTTTTTTTTTTTTTTCACCTCTTCTCACATCTTGATGCCTTTTAAATGTCACTTATTTTACATGAGGCAGTTGGTGGAGACATGAGTCAACAGCAATCAGAACCATTATCCCCTGCAGCGAGCCCTGGTCCTAATGCATTATGACACCTTAGCTGGCCAGCCACCGATTTACCTTTCTGCTTCTTAGGGAATTAAGTGGCATCATGTGAAAATGGTTGTGATATGAACAGCATGGGCATAACTGGTATTAAATTTACCTCTCAGCCTAAGTGAATTTTCCTCACATGTGACTAATCAAAATGAAAGCTGTGGACATGGGCAGATCTGGCCAGCACTTCTCCACCCCTGGGATTGGGGCTATTTTGTTTTATCTCTTTGTACAAGCTGGCAGAAGTTTAAAGTGAAGGGGATAATCCAGTGCTGGTGTCTTTATGAAATAACATCCTTACATGAAGAGGCTTTTAACTGTCTGTCGCTGTCCTCTCAAAAAAAAAAAAGAGCGTGACAATCTCATTTTGCTGAGCACCCTCCCATGAAAGGAGAAAATAATAGCCATAACAGCTATGGCTAGTACTGACCTTACATGATCCATTATCCACTAAACACTTTAAAAGTCAGTTTTACATACACTGTGGGGGAAATTAGAGAACTATCACAATCATTTTCACTTTAGTGAATTTGTCTTGTGTTTGAAGTCAGTGACTTGATATCCTCGTACATAACTCTCCATGTCGCTCCAAGAAAAGAAAAGGGAAGCCTTGCCGTAAAAATCGATCTTGTGCAAAAAGGTGGGAAACACACCATACTTCTCCTATTCTGATTAATAAAGATACTGACAGCAGTGAAATTCAATTTAGCATGAACTTTCTCCAGAGTAAATGCGAAATAATACAAAAATCATTATGTAATTTAGAAGTGTTCAACGTCAGTACAAAAATATTTTTATCAATCATTTCAGCTGAGATAAGTAGGTGCCAAAGAAAGTGCTGGCAGAGCAATTATCATCCTGTGCAGTCAGAAAGATGTTTATTCACAGACTAGAGCATCTTGCATTTTACTACAAACCAGCTGTGAATGTTACTGACAATAACAGCAGTGCTAGATTTTCCCAAAGTACTGTAACCTCTTTCTAACAACTCAATTGTACAGGACAAAAACACCTGGAGCATGAAGCCCTCTCCTGCTTGCAAGACTGCTCAGCCTTCTGTGACTGTGAGAATGGATTTCTAAAGCATGAATTTTAGGCATTTACTGCTTGCTCTAAGTTAAAGTAGTAACTATAGCTCAAATTATAAGTATTTAATCAAATTTTACTCAGATAAATAGTGATTAAAAGCTATGAGTCAATGGCTCAAATTTTAAGATTAACCCAGGCTATCTGACAGTACTAGAAGACTTTCAACTTGTAATAATCTATTAGTGTATGTAATGCATTTTTAACTGGAGTAAAATTAATTTTAAAAAATGAAAAATTAAGCAATAGAAACCTATCAAGACTAAGTGATGGCATTTACAAAATCCAAGTGTACTTTTCTTAGGAAAAGAGAAACATGGCAAAACACAGATTTACATCAACGTGTATATCTCAGATAAAATACTTATTTTTTAAGAACCTAAAAATGACCAAAAAGCACCATAAATATTCTTTACACTCATTTTAGAAATGATTGAAGGTAAAGATTAGGAAGAGGGTTCAGATTTTTAATTGTTACAAACACAATAAAAAATATTAATCATGCATGGAGCTTGCCTGGGTAACCTTCATTTTATCAATGAGGCCACATAATTAAGGTCAAGTTAATGCAGAGATTGAAATTTAGGGAACATGTCAATTAAGATAAACAGGAAAATTACCTCTTCCTAAAAGGATTAGCCTCAAGTGGAAAGGTTGGTTCAGAAAATTACAATCCATTTGGTAAGGAAGACAGATCCACGGTTAAGTTAAATCTAAAGTGCACAGGCCAGCAGATTCTACCCAAAAGAGTTGCAAAAAAAAAAAAAAAATTCCATAGAAACATCTTTGTTTTATTATTTTCCCTAAAAAAAAAATAATGATTTGCACAGGAAAGGGATTGTAAGAGGTATGACATATGTCTTACCTTTTCTTTTTTCCCTTCCGTTTCAGACTTAATTGGACAATGAAGTCTAAACACTTACAGAAAAGCAGAAGGTATCCTGTTTTCAGTGACATTATACATTAATGTCACCGTGAAAACATTTGGAACAAATGGATACTTGTAAATATTCAATTGAGATTACTGTGTTTTGTACCCTAAACAACAAAATTATTATTCCCAAATTTGAAAACTCTGAATAAGAATGACAAGACACAAGCAAAATATTCCCCACTGTCTAGAGGGTCTTGTAATTTCCCATTTAGCTGTGCCCATTTCAACTTCTCAGAAATCATCTAAAAATTAAAAAAAAACCCCAAACAGTAATTGTGTTCCTCTTTTAGTTTATTTCTTTTGCATACAAAGAAACTAAGAAAATTTTGGAGAGTATGGGAGCCTTTAGTAAGTTGAGAAAGCTGATAACTGTTTGACACATGTAGACTTCCAGTGCCACTCTTCTGATATCCTCCACCAGAAACTCCATACCTAATTACACACTACTTCTCTGCTTTCCAAACAAGAATAACACTGCAAACAAAACAAAGGTGGCAGCTTTGATAGAGTCAAGGCTACACGGGCTCAAGTAAAACAGTTAGCAATGAAAACGTGGCACTGGGATAATGGTTTTTCAAATGCTTTCTACTTATCACCTAGCAGCACATCTGAGAAGATGGGATTATATATATATATATATATACATATATATATATACACATACCCACCATATATGCATGTATTTTTCCTCCATCCCAGAATCCTTCTACACAGCAATGCTTTGCAGAATTATTAGTTGCTAGCTTCTCTTTCAAGAACTATACCTCCAAAGTAACTTCCAAAGCAGCCAGCGGAATTGAAACCTCCTCGGGGGCAGTCATTGCTCTGACAGGCCTGCCAGTACCAAAATGCCCAGGACCAGCCTGACATGACCAATGCAATCACTGCTCACCTTCTGTCCTCCCCGGCTTCTCTTTCCACAAGAGTGGCTCCAAAGTGTTACAGCCCTGACCGCGGCAGTGCCGGGTCCCTTCACTTCACCTCTGAGTCACAGCACCTGAATGAACATTGCATGTCTATTTACAGATTTGCCATCTGACTTAAGTTTCAACCAGTGACAGAATGTTTTTGCACCATTCTTTTTCCAACAGTGTTCTGAGACGTGCATTCTGGGAACCCACAGCAGTTTGTATAAATGCGTTCTTCTTACTTAATAACAATCCCAATTGTTAAGCTTTGGTTTTCTCATCCTCTCTCCTTCATTAAATAAATACTGTAGAATAAACTGCCTTTTCTACTGAATTGATCTCTGTGCTACAGGAATTTCAAGCTATCCTACCCCAGAAGAGAGGCAACACATTATTGTAGCCTCTACATAATGCTGTGATACTTTTGTGATTCAAAACAAGACTAAAGCAAGTATTTGGACAAAGCAAAGCAGCAATATCACATTGCAATATCAGATTTTTTTTCAAAAAATTGAGTTGTCACTGTTGAAACAAACCAATCCAATAAAATGCTATTATTGGCCACAAATTTTGGGAACGTATGTGTGAGAGACCACACTAACGTCGCTGCAATGCTGCTTCTTAGGCCAACAAAACTTATTCTTTGTTTAGAAAAGAAAGATTAAATATGAAACAAACTTATCTTTGCATCTATTGCCAAAACGACTGAACAGGAAAATAGGAAAAATACACACATGTGGCTTAAAGGCATCATTCCAATTATCCCCTGGGTATTGTTGTACACCTTAGTTTCGTTAAGCAGGATAAAGAGGAGAAACATTACAGCAACCAAGCAGATGGTCTGCGGAACTAGATTACACACTTCAGAAATAAGAGAGAAGCAACATATTCAACCCTTCTGTTTGGACAGAAGAGCCATCTTAGCCTGTGTGACCTATTAGCTAGTAAACTGGAGCCTACTGCCAAGTACTATCATGCTGTTCCTTTAAACAGCAAACAACCTCAGTTTTTATGAGAGGTACTGCATCATTATAAGAGAATTGCGGGTAATGTCTGCTGCATTAGACAGATGGTCATATCACGAAACCATATACAAGTCACCACGACTAAAACTGATGTTTGCTATCTTGTTAAGCTGCATAAACTACAAAACAAAGTAAAATGATGCTGAGTGCTTTCCTCATACCTAACAATTAATATATATGCATGTACATATAATAACCACTTACAACTCAAACATGTAATAAGGTTCAATGTCAATTTTGACATGGTTTTTTTTTCATAACCTGGTATTAATTTTGTATATAATTTTGCAGTGCAGAAATTCCAATTGTAATCTCACCTTGGTTTAACCCTTGCATAACTTTACTGACTTCCAGGAGTCTGTGATAAAGCAGAGAACAGATGATTAGATTGAAGAATAGTATGTATCTTCTCTAGCCAAAATTAACTAAATACAAGAGAGAGTAGAGTAGCACTCTATCAAGACCAGGTTTTACTGTACAATTTCCAAAACACCTGTGTTTTCTTCTGTCCTTGCCTCAGTGCAGCTAGCATTACAAATGCAGAATGTGGTGATTGCCTTTGCAGTAGCACGTTTGCATCTCCCATTCATGCTTGTGTATCACACACAAAATTGTGTACCAACAGATCTGAATTAACTCTAGAATTTTTAGGCAGTTACAACTAACTTAAAATCTTTAAAAGAGAAAGAAAAAACCCAATGTTTCCAGCAACCAGGCCTTTTCAAAATGAGTTGTCTCTACATATATTCGCAAGGAGAGCTGCTCCAGGCTAGAGGCGGTTTCCCCCTCCCATGTCTACAGACAGCACATCCAAGCCCCACCTAACATCCTGCTCAGTTGAAGGATATGCAAGATAGCACATTTCCTATCTGCTAGGCTGCTCTCAGCCACACAACTGCAACCGAATCCGGCAGAGCAGGAACGATTTCAAATTGTACCTGGAGAGTTGCCGGTGAGCAACCAGCGCCTCTTCCACGTGTGGCAGTGCAGAGGTGCACATTCCCCGTCAAGCTGACCCCAGGCAGTACTGCACACATGGTGACAGATGCCAGCAGACAGGTCTGAAAACCCTCCAAATGAACAATTCTAGGTCTGCTGCACGAAACGCAGCCGAGTTTCTGGATACCTTCCCGGATGGTTTAACATTTGGAAAAAACACGGATGGGAAAGTGCATGTGTCCAGGGTGCAGCCGTCCGTAAGTGAAGTCAGAGCTAAGCATCCGCTCTGCTGCTGCACAAGCTGACTAGCAGAGATCTGCTTTGGCTTCTGATCCCTCACAGAGCACTGGATTCTGTGCAGGTGAGAGGGAGCAGGAAAGCCCCATTGTGCATCTCAATGGTTCAGCATCATTCTGGCCAACAATATCCCTTCAACTACAGTGAGAGAGAGAAGAGGAAAGAGAGAGAGCAAAGGGCAAGGTTTTAGAGGAGAAAGGAAGTGGAATAGATATGGGTGCTTATGGGTCATGCCTTCAGTGTCAACTGATCGCTCACAAAGCTGGTCGTGGCTGGCTTAAAATGCAGAAAAGAAGAGAAAAGAAGAATACAATGACATAAGAAGGAGATTAGATTGCAATTCTGATTATATCTTCAAACCTGATGGATTAGGAGTGTGAGATAGTTGAAACCCATGGAAATGCTAGTGCTGCTCTCTGGATACCTGTCAACAGCCTGTTTCTAAAGTCTTGGCAATGTGTATGTCAGAGCACATAGGGTACTAGAGCCTAGGAGAAAATTCCCTCTGTGTATTGGATGGTTTTTGAGTCCTTCAGACAGCTGAGTTTGAAAGCGCTTCTCATTCCTCTTGGAAAATCTAGCAAGGTCCCTTCCCTTAGCACTCTAAATAACATACAGTTCCTGTATTTTTGGCATATCTGTGGATTGGAAAATTTTATCTGCTGTGCAGAGAAGGACAGCTTTGCCATGAGCTGACCCCTCAGATATCTAACAACTACACTATGTTCAATTTTTCAATCACCATTACCAGAAAACCCAAGAGAAACTAAATAAAAGATGAATTTGAATAGCCAGTTCTCAAGAGTTACCATGTATAAATGTAAAAGTAAGAGTTCTGCAAATATTTTTAAAATTACAAGCAAAATGTTTCCAACTGTGAAACATGATTTGGATTCTTACACAAAAATACTAACGTATGAAAGCATAATTGATTAAACTGGATGGCTAACATAGAAGGTCTGACTAGCTAACTGTGTATGAATATAGTCATTAAGAGAAAACATTTTGCTAACATCTTCTCAAAGGCTGCTATCATTTTAGCAGCCACTCAGGGACTGCAGAAGAACAATTTTAAAGATTACAGGAAACATCCACTATTAACTTCATACAGATTTGCCTAAGAATTTATAAAGATTGGACTGTAATTTAGACAACTCTGTTGCATTGCTTGCAAATCATATTTTACTACACAATGGCTGATACCTTCATCTATGAACTGACTTTCAAAGTGGAAACTGTAAGCCTTATTTTTAAGAGATAAGAATATTTCATTTATTAAAACAGAACCTCATAGCCCACACAAAAATAAAGATGATTTGTCAAGCGTAAGCATTCTTGGGACCCCTTTTGGTCCTTTCCATTACAAAGTGCATGATCTCACTGATATTCAAACTATATTTCTTCAAAGAACGTCAGTGTGTGGTTAATTAGATTCTAAGACATGAAATAGCTTCTAAAATATGCATGAGCAAAACTGAATGTTAGTAAGTTATTGTGCATATAAGTTCCTTAGGCTTCACTTTACATTTATCATTATTATCATGAAAGAAAATTCTCAGTACAAGTAACAATAGAAAAGCAGCTGTTTCTATTCTAGTTTGATGATCAAATTAGTGATTACCTTAATGATGAAAGCCTGGCTGTAAACTTAAATCTATATACAAATCAGAATTTTCCCCAAGTTCAAAAGAAGCTAGTCCCAGAATATTTATTTGCTCACACTAAAATCATCAAGTATCACTACTCAACCTGAACACAACGTGTTGCAACATCATTATTTCCTATCCTTCATACAGGTAGTACACAACATTGAGCAGACTTTTAACTTCTGAATACATCATTTTTGCCTCACTTTTACTGACACCATTCGTAAAGACAAGAATGATAGTAGAAAATAGATAGTAGAAACAGATTACACTGTACTTTTGAAAAGTGCACATGGAACGGAGTTACCTGATATAATCACAAATGTGACTCAGTTCATTGTAATCAGACAAAAGAGCAAATTCCCTGGAATTTTCTTAGCATATTTTCTTCATATTTTTCCAGAATTACTAATAGGTGAGGACTTTGCAACACAAAAATTCAACAAATAGATACAGTAAAAATAGCGTGACAGCTCCACTGATGCAAAACTTGTATAATTTATCACATCATTGGGAAAATTCCTACAGTGTAAAAATATCTATTTATATGTAACATGGGAGAAGAAGAAACCTGAGAGGTTATGGCATCAAGAGGTGCTCTTGACAAAGTGCATTAATTAGGGATTATGGATTTCTGCACTTTGCATAAGCAGCAGTTTAAAAATATAATTCATGTAGTTGCATTCTCAAAACACAAGGTCTTGAGTGTGATTTTTTGCAGAACAGTCCCCTCTTGAGGAGAATATTTTCAAACTACAAATTCTGGGTAACTCACAGAATCCCAAAAATATTTTCAGAGGCCTTACTATCACTTGTTGGAACACGGAGTTACTGCAATAGACTGCTAGTCTTGGGAAGCACAAAAACAGTGTCTTGACTCAACAAAATTGGTTTCTTGAAGACATAAAAATGAGTTGTTCTTTCCATATTTCTAAAGGAATTAGTCTTAAAAAGTTATTTACTAGCAAAAAATAAATCATATTATGTAATCCTAAATAACAAAGATGCAATATCCTACTATTAATGAGAAAAAATGAATAAGTGTCAGAAAAATGAATTATTGAGATCTCTAACTTTTTATACATTTATGTAATAAACAATTCTAACACAACATCCAGGCAACTATACATGCCTTGACATGAGATGGCATTAAGCATTAATGGAATATATACCATCAAACAGTTTCCCTAATATTCAAACAAATTGTTATTAATTGGGCCTCACACCTTGACTACATACTTCCATTTTTTTTTTATTACATGCATGTTTGGTTAAATTAGTAATGTAAAAAAGTTTAAAAAAATAAAAGTAAAAATAATGAAGTCATTATTAAATTTAGGGACACATGATGACAATATAATATAGTCTTAAGTATATTGTTGGCTTAAATTAATTCTGTTTCTGAGCTGTGTATTTCCTAAACAGAACGGAAGAATCATTAATATTACTTTTATGAAAATTCAAGTCAGTATGAGTCAGGGTTTTACACTATGTGCACACAGTAGTATATAGCAATATATAGAATATAGTAGTAGTAGCACATACTCATATATGAAAGCAAAGGCAACACTTTACTATGGCGTTTGTGAGAGTGCCTTATGCGAATGCAAAGTTAAAAATAAAGAAGTGTTGTTATACTAAAGCAACCTGTTCATAATCTTGTGTCACCGTGAAAATTAGATGAGTCACCCACCTTTCATTCTGATCTACACCATGGCAAGGACTGGAAAAATCATTTTGCTTTACTCCACTCATCTAAACTGAATGCAATGAAAATAATACAGCAACCAAAATACAAAAAAGAAATAAAGGCTAAAATAACGAGAAAGAGTTTTAGGAGGCAACAAAAAATATTTCCTTCCTCCCTCTCTCCCTTTTATTTTTGGCATTCAGCATCCCAACGTATGGCTCACATTATTCCAGTACTATGAGTTGCTGCAAAATGTTCAAACTGAACTAACAATTAGTAATTTTAGAAAGGAATGCAACTGAAGAAGAAATTAAATACTACATAGAATTATCTTAAAAGACCTGGAAAAATAAAAATGCAGCAAGATATAGTATTATTAAATAGTAACAAGATCCTCACCTCTCCACACATGAGAGCACTGTTTCCAGTCAAACAACATGTGAATTTACTGTATTATATCCAATGTTGAAGGTCAATTTTGAAACTGTAAATACCAGAAAATGCTGATATAAATTATATTAAAAATCTAAACCAGTTCAGACAAAGGGGTCTTCTGATCCACAGATCATAATTAAGCATGTTAAATAAGATTATTCTGTATCATGTGTCAGAAAATGCACTGACTTCTGCAGGTTCTGAAATAGTCTTCAAATTATGTATTGTATGAATGGACAGAATTTGGACGAGTTTTCTACATTTCTGCAACATTAGGACTGGTCACTACTGAATTTGAAATGTTTTTCCTGATACAGTATGACAAATCTTGTTGTTTTCCAAACAACATACAGCCATATTCCATGACTCCTATTTAGCAGTTCACAACAACTCTACATCCATCAGAAAACTGTCAGTTTTATAGAGCATGAGTAAATCCTAAGTCTTCAAGAAATTTGCACTTAAATCAATGCAGGACAGCAAACATAACCTGTAAAGGGAAGAAAGCCTCGTGCAATTCTTGAATCTGCTCCACACTGGTCATGTGACCATAAGCAAGTCACTTGCACCTTACACCTTCCTTATTTCCCTCTCTGTGTAAGGCAGATCTTGTCACATTCCATTGTTTTCACACAATTCCAGGTGTGAATCCACATTCTATTTCCAAAATAAGTTTGGGACTTTCCACATCATCTTCAGACTGTTTTGTGGTAGACTCTGCCTCACCCTCTATCTTTTCCACTCCTTGCTCTTCATGGTAATATCTCTTACTATACACTCAGGTAATAGAGTGTGGTTTTGAACCCTATGCTTGGCCACATTAGTTAAGTAGTAATATTAGGAAATGGTTTTAGCCTTGGCTTCTTAGATAATCCATATAGAAAGAAGAGGCTTATGAGAGCAGAAGTCTAAGACAGGTTTTCTGAACTAATCTGGAAATGGATACCTTTCCCATTGACTCTAATGGAAACTCAAAGGTCACTAGATCTGTAACTTCATCACCTGAGTTTTAACAGTCCATAAACTATTACAATTCAAACAAATAACCACAAACTGTTTGGCTTCAGCTTATCCTTTCAACTGCTTAGAATTTGGACTCTGTGAACACAATGCTATTTTGGGACATGGTCCTCCTAATATGCTATCCTTTCTTTAGGTGTGCATAAATTTATGATTGAAGTATAGCACCCAATTAATTTTTCCTTTTTTTTTTTTGCTTGCATGAACAAATGCTAAATTTAGTTATGCTATGGTGAGTAACTATTATAATCTCTTTTGAAAGAGCCTTTATTATAGAACAAACCACTGTTCTACCCTTCGGCCCCTCATTATTTCTTTAGGCAGACTGTTACTTTATCCCAGAAGACAACACACTTCTTGGCCAGGGACATCCATTTCCCTTCCAATCTATAAATCCAAGGATTTATACATAGCTGATGAATTAATTTCGAAATTTTATGGATATTGTTTTACAATTATACAAGAAGAGGTCATAAATCAGAGATAGTGAGCTATATTATGGCTCTGAGATCTTAATGCTTCAAGAGTATTAGAATACCAAAAACTACTGATGTGAACAAAGAAATTAAACAGACAGGAGATAATTATGATCTTTCATCACTGAAAACCAGGTAAGAATTCACTAAAGTCCACGAATTTGCACTATGAAAAAGGCAGGGAATAGAAGCATTCCACATTTATTCCTTGTTTTTACAACTCTTACATTTCTTTTTTTCTGATCATATGTCACAGTCCTTTGAGATTACTACATAAGCTTTGAAGTGATCTCAACACAAGTTTCACTAGCAAAATACTCTAGTAAAAGAAAAAAACTCTTCAGTTTTTCACTTTAGAAATAATGCATGGCCTTAGTTTTGCAATTGTCATTTTAAAATATGTGTATTCCCTGTTTACATTACCAAACGGCATGAAAAAGGACAAAATAGAAGAAAACAAGGTCAAAACACTCTAGTGGCACTGTTGCCTCCAGCAAGAACCAGTTTGACGTCAAGAGATCAAACTACAGCAAACACTCTGTTTTCAGATATCTGAAAACAGTAATAAATGCATACAAAAAAATGTATTCTTCTTTGTCCCTTTAAAAGCATTGATGTTAACTATTCCTTAATGATTTTGAAGAATGATTACTCCATTTTTTGTCCTTACAATTTGTCAGGTACATATTAAATCTTGAAACAAGTTGAGAAGGAAAATCTACTAAAATAGGGGAAACCACTTCAAGTTCCCTATGACACTCCTAAGACTTATAGCAGTAACAGAAACATCCCTGAACTACAGATATTATTGACACAAACACAATCTAATATATTAAATATCTACCAATAAACAAAATGTGGGTTATGTTTATTTTATATATAGTAGAATTTTTATAATCCTTTGTTTTTTATTATAATATCTAAGTGATGTCAGTGAGCTACATTTCACTTTATCTGATGATAATTTTAATGAGTATAATATATATTAGTAGAATATAATAAGCTGTTTCTTATATCTCTGAATAATTAAGATTGGCATCTAATTTGCTGTCCTGAACATTTGCTCTCTTTATTAAATCTTTTGGCAACAACTCCCTCAAAAAGTATTATATTAAATGAAAGACAGTGGAAAAGGTAAGGTAAAATAATGATGAAAGGTAAAAACAGTACACGTCTGTATACCGAAAACAAATTAAAAAAATAAAAATTATAAACCCAAAAAACTGTCAGAGATAAAGGTATTGTTGGACTCAGCTACATCTCCCAGAACAATTTAGTTTTACCAATCTTGCAACTTTGTACAATTCTCATATAACAGTATTTTCTATTTTAGATTAAATGAAACTAATTTTAAAAGACATCTTGATCCTGCGTTTCTGATACAGTCACCATCGCTGGCCAAAGTTTTTTGTTATTTCCTGGGCTTCAGGAACAATTATCCTATCTAAGAGTAGTTCCACTGATATTGGAAACAATGACAAGCATCAGTCATTTTGCAGAAGTGTATCTTTGCCAAGGGCAACTGTGGCTTCAATCCCATTGAGAGCAACAGGAGGCAGCAGCAATTTTGGAAAAAGGGACATTGTCTATGGAATACTCCATAGGAGTACATTATTCATCAGCTCTTGCTGAATGAGAAAATTTCAGTTCAGGAGAACAACAGAAAAAGAAAATCTTCAAGCTGCTAAATATCTTTCAGACACAGGATTTTAGTATACAGTGTAGGGAATATATATTCTGCTAATAAGATCTTCAGCCAACACTCGGGTAAAGAAGTAACATATTTTCATAATACATTGAAATTCCTAAAAGACAAATCTTTTCACTTAGTTTAAGTCAAACTGCTAAACATTTATGCAGTGGAAAATTGGAACTACAATTTCTGTGCCCCAAACTCTTTGTGGAAATTTTAGGGTAGTTTGTTTCATTTCTTCTCTAAAAGAACTTTCTAAAGCAAATAGTGACTGAAGAATCCTACAGAACTACAGGTGAAAGTGATCTTCTTGGAATAGCGCTAACATTTGCATTAAAATATACTTAATATATCTGCATTTGATATCCTAAGCGAGGTCAATATAAAATGTCTTGAAAAATTGTATTAGATTGAATTATCACTGGTATTTCCACCTCCTCCTGCCACTTTTTTACTGTCTCTCATTCCTGTTGCTGCAGACAAACCTTTTCAGAAGAAAAAGCAGAGAAAACTTTCACCTGCTGCTAGTTGCTGAAGAATCTGAAGACATTCATAGTGATTTGACTGACCTAAAATAGAGGCACAGCCTTCATTATTTTAAAAATGCTTATGCACATAATTTTTCAACAATTTTGTGAAGCTGATTTTTTTAACAGCCCTGATTCAGAGTGTGAAAATGCAAAGTTCATGAAAATAAATGTATGTCAAAATTGCTGAAATTTCAGACTTACAGTTGTTTCAATGGAACCTAATGAATCCATTTAACCCTGACCAATATTGTCACTAGGCTACAGCATGAAAGCACCTACAGTGTTGTCATTTTTCTGCATTACACACAGTGGGTTTTATTTCCAGTAGTTCATACAGCAAAATATCACCAGCAGTAGTGCATGGCCACTTTACTCTGAGAAAGAATGACTTACAGAAGCTTCTCTATTAATATGGGATATTGACTATATGTTTGATTATCTCGCTTGTTCTTTGTGCAAGAAAATGTTCTCACTAACTCTAGGCAAGGGGGTTTTGTACATTTTTTGCCTTTCTCTGAATTGTCACTGTAGATACCCAGATCCTGGAGGACAAGAGTATCTGAATTATTACCTGTGCACTATGCAAAGACATTAAAAAAGCAACAGTGAAGCGAAATTTCAACCACACATCATTTTAATGATGTAAAAAGGCACGCTCACTCCAGAATACAGGGCGTGTTTTGGAAACACGTGAAGAGGTCATATGAAACAATTTCAACAAAAACTCTAAACCTGAAGCTGGAGATAATATGACCAAATACAGACCCCACCAAGTACAATTTTAAAAAGGCAGAGTCTAAGATTAGTACATATGGAAAAGTTTTTTCACTAATCAATTTTGTGTTCTATTTTATATTTTACAAAGGAATAAAAATGTCATAATAAGTGGAATACAGATGGGTCACATTTTGTTGAAAAATTAAAAAATTAAGTATACATCATGTCAAATAAAGGGGAAATCTGTGAGGAACATGCTGATGAACAGCTGACATTAAATACCAAAATTTCCATAACAGGGATATGAAAGAAGATTATAGCACAAAAAAAGAAAAATGCCCTCCCCCCCCACCACAAAAACCCCAACAAAAAACCCAAAAAAACCACAAACAAACAGAAAACAAAACAAAATAGGAAAAATGTGAGAGGGATCAGAATAAAGAAACCCCTACATTTATTTGGAAAAAAATACAATCTCAAATGGACATTGTCCATTATAATGCTTTACCTTAGAATTTGCTATAAAATCACCAAAAGAAAGAGAACTCAACTGTATGGCTGTGACAGAAGCTGATGAACGCTGCCTTCTCCCCATCTGCCCAGGATCTAGTGGGATTACACACCTGTCTCCCCTACTCAGGACCTAGGTACTGTTTACAAGTCTGTCCCTCAAGTATTAGAGAAACATCAGAAGTGTCAATGTTTGGGGTTTTTTCCCTAACTTCAGGATAGGCTTGTTTTTTAAAGTTAAGCAATTTCATGCTTACCATTACGTGCATTTATTGGAAATATGTGCAAAGTTTTGATTAAGTTACCTTTTCAGATATGTGAACGCTAAAAAAATTCATTCCTTTTAATACAAAGTAGATAAAAGAACACCAGAAAAGAATGTTTTTGACTAAATTAGGAGATATAGCTGAGTTCAACAACAGTCAACCTCTTCAATGAGAGAAGGAAACAAGCAGTGACTTTTAAAGACTGTAATTTACAATTAAAATCAACTATATAAATGGAAAATGTGATATAACATGAAGCTCAACATAAAGTTGTTCAGTACATATAATTACACCAATTACATTTAGAAATTGTATTTACTTGCCAAGAAAGAAATAAGAAATTAAAAGGCAATTGTATAAAGTGACACCACACAACCTTCTCATTCAATCTTACTGAATATAGAATTATAGCAAGATAATATTTTAAATACTTCAAAAGGAAGGCCATCAACTTCTAATTCAAAGCACTAGCAAAATAAAACCTGCAATTTTCATGCTCTGTGATTCTCAGTGGGCAACAAAAACATTTAACTATTATAAGAAGTCTTTTGAGTTGTGATATACTGGTTTCAGATGAATCTAGAAAGGGAGGTCAATGACACCTTCTTGATACAATTAATAAAATTAATTTCTTTTGCCAATTTTCAAACAAAAGCACATTATAGATTGTGGATCAAATTAATTTTTCAGGAATGTCGGAAGAATTACAATATCCTTACTTCAGGTTCACTGAAGGGTGGTATTTCAATAGATCAGAGAGGGAGATGAGAGAATGATATACCCTGGCTCTATAGGATCAGATTTTCAAAGCTGTGTGGATGTTTATCTCTTCTTTAGATACACTGTCAATGATCTTAACAATCTTTTTAAGTCTGAAACTACGACAGTAAAGAAAGAAGAAAAGCACATTCAAAATTTTATTGAGAAGGTGTAATATATCGTATTCAAAATTATTTGAGAATGAAAAATTTGCAAACCAAAGCAGTGTTGCATATTCTGTTTAAGATCAAAATTTTCAGAAGTATTAATTCCTAGCTGCCTATATCTTGAGACACATAAATGTAGGTATTTCTTTTTGAATGGCTACCCAGTAAAACTCAAAATCAAAAGTAAGGTACATACAGTTACACCCATCTGGTATAAGACATCTCAATCCAAGCATATAGAAATCAAGACCTATATTACAGCAGATATGACAAGTGATTTTGACAGATTATTATCTGGACAGACCCATTAGGAAACAGCATTTTATTCAAGTTCTATAGCATACCAATGGTCTTTTTACTTTTTAGTCTCTGTCAACCGTTGGTTGTTTTTCAAATTATGGTATTATGAAACACTCCAGTCTACATCCTGGTCTAAAACTATCACATACTGGCAACCTAAAGAAGGAAAAACAACCAAAACTAAAGGAATCCCAAAAGAGAAAATATTTATTTAAATATTCTCAAAAATGGAATTATTCTAGTCTTTATTTTTGTTTATAAAACTGAATTTCTGAGTAAAGGTAGGTTTTGAAGACCAAATTTTGAAATTTCAGAAGTTTTTAAAGGAGACCTTTTTCATAAAATCCAACAGAAATCTTTGTCTGTCTCCCAAACCAGAAAATGCACCAGAACTAATAATTTTTTTCATAGAGAAATTCATCTGTTTCATTCTTGCACATTTCAATACCGATCACTTCAATGAAAAAATCCTGAGCTCTACATTTGGGGTTTCCTCCCTGTTTAGTTTGCCCTTCTTCAGAAATGCTGAGAATAGACTAGACTGGTCATGCTAGTACATGATCCAGAAATCCTTTGTGCCATAGAGGGATAACAAGAAACATTTTTGATTTTTCTCTCCAATAAAAGAGAGGTGTTGTTCCAGGAATAGTAACACCTGCATTTTTCAAGAAGTGCTGTTTCTGTCACCAGTAAGTCATGAAGCAGAGAAGAATTACAATACAAAAGAGTAGCAGGTGCCATTGCCATATTCCCTGAAGGTGAAATTGAGGTAATGGGGATAGATTAGATGACCTTTGGAGCTCACTCTTAACCTTATTTCCTACAGACTATGATATCTTCACCAAGTTTCAGAGAGAAGGCAGATAAGAGCTGATTTCTTTGGGGAGGTATTAGACTACAACCACAACAGAATCGCTGCAAGAGTAAGCGGATATATCATTCCACGTAACAAAAGTACTGACATTTCCACAGAGACACACAAAGTCTAAGAAAGGCATTTCAGAGAATAGTGGAAAGTATCAGGTGATATGAGTAAGGAATAACTGAAATTTTGTCTTGTATTCAAGTTGCTTAATGTTGTCGGTTATTAATTTTTGGCAGAGATAAAGATGAGGTTTGGGGATTTGTAACTTTTCAGCAGCTTAGTTTTCAGACACAGCAAAACTACTCAAAAGCTTTGGAAAAGTACATGTTTAACCTAATAGAATAATTACTCAAATCAGTACAGCAATTAATATATCTCTAGTGTTGATAGGGACTCTGCTCAGGCTCCCTCCCATGTTGCTGTGGAAGGATTTTTTGTATTGAGTAAAAGAAGTATAACTTCTGTCTTTACAAGTTTAACAGAGTTTAGTGATCTGACTTTGGCTAGCCATCCTCTAGACATTCCTTACAACCCTTGTCTTCAAAACCCCTGACCCCAGAAACTGACTTGAATGTAATCCTCTGTGAAGACATATTTTCTCTTTCTGGGCTGATAGATCAGTCTTACCCAAATTGGAATGACTTTCTCCTCCTGATATGACAGAGTCCTTGTGAAGGTATGGCCAAGCATGGAAAATAGCTCCAGAGGCTGTCACTTTTAGAAAGAGGCACTGCTATTGAATTTATATACCTCTGAAATTGTTCTTAAAGTGAGAAGCCTATGGCAATTTAATTGTTCCTTATTTAAACTACAATGGAATACAGAAAAGTTATATTGCCCCAAAAGATTTAAGTTGGTTTTGCTGCAGCTTGTTTGCTGACAAATGTATTGTATTTTCTGTTTAGCAATTTGCATTAGCCATTTGTAAGATTGAAATAGTCCAGAAATATCTGTTGTTTTGAACAGCTTTATGACACTTTAATGGTGACACCTTTTTAGAGAACATATAAACTAATACCTCTGTATTATACTGACACAATTGATATTCATAGAATATGATAAGATAAAAAATGTGCAAACGTTGATAAAGTCATGGCAGTAAGGAGAAATGCCCTTGCTGCCCATTCTAGCACAGCTCTAGCAGATGTTCCCAGAAAATGCCACCTTGCCTGCTTTTGTGGCTAATACTTTGCATGCTGCTAAAGCCATCAGTGACTACAGCACATTTCACTTTTACACACATGTTTTATTAGTGGATTAAGTTTTCTAAAACATGACTCGATTGCTTAAAATGATTGACTATTACCCCTGCATAACAAATAAAACTTATAGCCTTATTTAGGAATTTATGTGAATTTCAGTGAATCATGACCTAATGATGTCTTCACTTAAGACATTAAAAAGGGCAAAATAAAGACATGAAATAAAGGCTGGTGTTTTATTCTCTGTGCAGCACTTACAGAGTACACTTGTCTACACAATTAACAGTGAACTGCTGCAATTGAAGGAGAACCTTCTCCAGCAACAGTGAAGGAGAAAGCTTTTGTTAAAGCCACCTTGGTATAAAAATAAGGGGATAGGAAGAAAATCACTCAGGGCAGAAAGCTCATAAGATACCCTCGTTTAGAACAAATACATGGCCAGCCTGATGCAAAGGCAGCCAGATGAGGAGGAATGTTATGAGTTGAAGAGCTGCTGTGCAATGGTTTTACCTTGCAGTGCATAAGCCTCCCTTTACAAAGTAATGTAGGCTCCATGTGTTTGAACCTGACTCCTCAGAACTAGATCGATTCCTAGTTGTCGGGTTTTCCTGCAGCCGCCTGTTGTGCAGTCTGTTTCCCTGATTTGCTTTGGTGTTTTGCCTTTCCTACTACAGACCTTGTGTGCATGTGCACTCATATTCCTTACCCGCAGGAGGCAGGACTCTATTCATTGCAAGTATCACCACATGCCGATATATTTAAGTTATGATCTTTAAACCCTGAAACTGCTTTGTTATCTTATCCAGACAAATAACCTTCTAGTACTTATTCTTTCACTATTGCTTTCAGGGAAAACAACACCCGCCCACTTTCCTCTGTTATAACTCTTCCAAGTTCGTGCCAAGCATTCAACAGAAAAACTCTTCCCACACATTTGACAACTTCGCGTAAACAAAGCACATCTTACATCACTCCACAGCTATTTTCAACCACTTACTTGAAGCCATCTAGAGAAGAAATGGCAGTTCCCATGACACCATATCACCTGATGTGAGGTGATATTTCCATGATACTTCCATCATAGAAATATAGAATGGTTTGAGTTGAAAACGACCTTAAAAAATCATCTTCTTCCAACCCCCGTGCCATGGGCAGGGACATCTTCCACTAGATCAGGTTCCTCAGAGCCCCATCCAGCCTGGCCCTGAACTTTCCAGGGATGGGGCATTCACAGCTTCTCTGGGCAACCTGTTTCAGTGCATCCCCACCCTCACAGTGAAGAATTTCTTCCTAATATTTAATCTAAACCTGCTCTTGCTCTCTCAGTCTGAAGTCATGTATCCCCATACTTGTTTCTCTGCAAATATGGAACTATCTAGCTCTCTAATACCATTTTATATCATAATTTTTAATCTTCTTTTAAACAATGTCAACAGGTTGCAATTACCTTCTGCTAAACAGTCTCAGGGAAGCCTACTGTAAGTCTAACAAGTAATCTACCTTTCTTCTAGCAAATAAGTGCAATAGTGGGCATGCCTCTTTTGGGGGGAAAAACGGGACAACAGCAATTTCTTGTCCTTCTTGGCAATTTGGGTGATGTTTTTAGTATTTCTGACAGCTACTGACAACTGCTTTACGTTATTGTTAATGTGAAAATAGAATGAAGCGTTTCTAGATAATTTCTTAGATTTATTTATTTGTAGATAGTTTTCAGATATTAATTGAACATTTCAGAGAAAGCTATTTGCCAATAAAAAAAAATCTGCTTGGGTGAAGAACTTTTCAATACACCGAATGGAAAGCTGCACCACTATGAGCTCCTATCTTATTGATCTCCCACTGATTTTTACTGTACCTTGTTGTTCTGGCACACAGCCCACATTGTACCAGTGAACAGAAAACACTGTAATGTTTAAAAACATTAAACAGTATCTTAATCAGAGTTATATGCATATCATATTGCATGTAATAAGATAAAACACATGCATATTATATATATTATATAGATATATACACACATTTTGCTTACATACACTAAAAATGTATACATAAACCTTTGAATTTACCTTAGTGATTTTTCAGAAATGCTATATAAACATGACTGAAATCAAGAAATCTTCTAAAATGCATAATAAAATTGCACATGAAATAGCTATTTAGAAGTGATTTCTCCATGCTCCCAGAATTAATAGTGCATTGCCAGGCTTAGATAACACTGACGTAAGCTCAATAGTTAGTACATGCTAATGCCAACTCACACAGACAGGAATTCAGGGCAACCATCCAGCCCCAAAGGAGGATAGATGTGGAAGAGTTTTGCCTGCCAAATTACTAATGTCTCTGATACAAGCACATGAGGTGACAGAAAGGACACTCCGCTGACATGCATCACCTTTACTGGGGTAAAAACTCCCCTGTCAACAAAACTTTCTCTGCCAATTACTTATGTTGCATTTTATATAGCTATGCAGCACAAATTAAAAAAAAAAAAAAAAGAGAGTAGAGAAGAAAAAACACAAGCCAGGGCTTTTAACTTTCAAAATAAACTAGAACTTCTGCATAATGAGGGACATAACTTTCCCTATTATGTAACTTCTTCCTCTGTCTCTTTAAGCAGAATTTTCCTAGAGCTAAGGAATGAAGGATCTTTTCTATTGGAAAAGTGATGTCAAATTCATTGTTGTGTTCATTATCTGTTTTTACGTAACTGATATTTTAATAATTTGCAGAGAATTTTTCTTACGTGTCATTTACTGGGGCCACTGTGATTAAATTGTGCAAACAGTGTAGCAAAATGGGAAGATTTATGACATCCTTCATGTATCAAAAAACTGCACAAGAATAGCTTTGCACAATGTTTTCCTGGGTGTCAGAAATAATCCAGCCAAGCTTATGATTAATTTTTACACAAGATGTTACTGAAAGATTAAAACTGTTGTGATATCCAGGGTGTGAAAGTTAACTTGGTTCACTCACAACAAATCTGCTTTAAGATGATGTAATCCAGGACTGATTCTCCTAATTGCTTAGCCACAGGCCATAAATGTGTCAGTTCTCTCTTCTTGATTGCTACTGTAGCACAGTGATAAAACCACTAGAATACAGTGGCTGACTAATGCTTTGGTTACTGGTCACATGTGTTAAAGCAGATTGAAAGTTGTTGAAAGGTCATATTTGCAACTGCGGTCGAAGAAAGAAGGACAATGCCGGTCTTTGCTTGACAACCCTTTCCATGAAGAAATTCTTCCTGATGTCCAACCCAAACCTCCCCTGGCTAAGCTTGGAGTCATTTCCTCTCGTCCTGTCACCTGTAATCGGGAAGAGGAGACCAACCCCCACCTGGCTACAACCTGTTTTCATCGAGTTGTAGAGGGTGATAAGGACACCCCAGGCTAAACAATTCCAACTCCTTCAGCTGCTCATAGGCCCTACTCTCTCCACCCTTCCTCAGTTCCGTTGTGTTCTCTGGACATGCTCCAGCTCCTCAGTTCCTTGTAGTGAAGGGTCCAGAACTGAACACAGCACTCGTGTGGCCTCACTGGCGTCACATACAGAGGAAGAATCTCTTTCCTAATCCTCACCTCTTCCCTCCAATAACATAAACTGATACAATTAAGGAAAACTTAAAAAACCCAAAAATGTCTGGGCACAAAGTACACACCCACAGGATTCCTCACAAATGAAAGAATTAGAGCTGATGAGGACTATGATCTCCAACTTCTAATGTTTTCCTGATAACACAATTATTTCTTTTCCTTGGAAGTCTCTCTTTAATGATAGCCTCACAGAGCCAACCAAACCTGTGTGGTGGAAGGGAGGCTTTATAGTCTTGAGGCAAAATCTGGGTCCATTGTTACCAGCATTTCAGTCTGATTGTGCTTGCTCAGTATCTTTACGGTGCTCAGGTGTGCACCCACTCCTGTTACCTGCTTACAAACAAATCCACAAGGATAAAACTGTGATTTCCAGTATACTACTGCACTGCTGTTCTACGCTCAACCTTTTCAGACTAGGGACATTCCATGAATAAGGGGTATGGGATTTTCTTGGAAATAAATCCCAACATTATCCACGTCACTGCCAAGTTGGAAGCAAATGATCCTGACTAAGCAGTCATGGATAGCAGGTAGTATGGATGGAAGTGGGTTCCTCACTGTTGGGTGCAACAGACAATCAAGCCATGGTGCCCAACAGGGTGAGTAACTCACACAACCTCCTATCTCTAAGGTGAAGGGGAGAAAAAAATTGCGACTTCTCAGCAGGGATTGACCTCATGTGACATATGTCAAGAACACGGAACTGCTAGTCCTAAAAGTTCATGAAATTCCTAAAACTAATTTAAAGTGCCTTAATAGAAAAATCATTAAGAGAGTCAACATTGGGAAGTGACACATTAAACCTCATCTTGAAGGCAGAGAGAGACTGACGGCGGAATGAAAAGTCAGGGAATTTAAAAGTCAAGCTGTGATGAGTCTATACATTTGCTACAAAAATGATGGCACACAAGCCAAACTCAAAAACAGATCTGATATTTTTAAAAGGCTAATTTCATAATGTGAAAATAATTCTAAGATAAATCAGACTGAGAAAATAATTTGAACACAGAAATGGTCACATGAAATGAAAGCTGCTTAGAATTCTTATTTCTAATGCCCACAAACCAAATTTTTTTCAAATCTAAGAAAAATCTACACTAATTTAAAAATAGTTTAAAATTCTAGAATTTAAAGAAGATACTGAAGCTAGGAAATGTATCAAGTCTATGTGAGGAGCAAATAAATGCAAAAAGAAATCAATTGTTGGAAGATTTAAGGATAATTTAAATGAGTTTCAAGACATACCAAGAACAACAGAGGATCTATAAATTGTATCCATCACAAATCATGCAGAAGAGGTTGAAAAGTTCAATAAATAATTACTTTCTGCATTTAGGAAATAACACAGGATAACCTGCTCTGATCAAGTGATGAGGATATAGTACCTTTTCAACAGTATCTCAGGAAGATATTCAATGACAGCTACTACAGTCAGATATTTTTCAATCAGTATACACACAGCTAACTCATAGCTGAGAGCTTTATGATAGCCTAGCAGTTCCTTGGTCAATTACTGCTGCTCTTTAATGTATCTCAGAACTGCAGAGAAGTTCCAGAAAACTGGATGAAAACCAGTACAATATCAGTATTCAACAAATGGCAAATGAAATAACCCAGGTAGCTTTGACAACATGATATTGGTCCTAAAGACAGTAATGGGATGGTCAGTACAAGATTTTTATTACTAACAAATTAAAGGAGGACAATATAATTAATGCTAGACAATATAGCTTAATATCTGATAAAGGGTGTGCACATGAAGCTTTTGTAAAGCAACAAATATTTGGATTCTAAAATATTATTGACAGAAATTCAAGAAGGTCTGAAAATGGAAGTTACTATATTGAGAATATATATTTTTCCTGAGATCCCAGCGTGGTGTATTTTTGACCTTATGTCATATAACATCTTCATTTGGAAACATAAAATCATTACAGATATAATTTGCAGATAACAGAAAAGCTGATGTCAGGGATAGTAATGAAGAAGACAGTTCAGCGGTACAGTGTGGTCTGGATTTCTTGATAATCTGGATGCATGAAAGCAATTTGTGGTTCACACCAACAAATGTAAATGTAAACTCACACACCTAGGATAAAAAGAACTTTGTGAACACTTTTGTGGTGGGAGACTCAGTTCTCCAAAGGGTTAATGTATTCCTATTTGTGGGCAGAAAATCTTGCCTGCAAAAAGGCAGTACACTTCCTTCCCAGCTAATATGGCTGCTAGTAAATACTGGTGTAAGTGCTGAGGTCTGCACTTTGAGAGGTTTCAAAGAACAATTATGAAAGTCAATAAAGGCCTGTTTAAAGGAGAACATAAAGGAGATGTAATAGTTTTGCTTGTAAAACAGGAGGTGAGAAGAGAGCAATAGAGAACTGAGAATGTACAATCACCTCCACAGGAAAAACACCCTGGTAACAAAGGTTCCTAATTGGAAAGGCAGTTTTAAAAATATTCATTGGCTGACAGCTGAAATTAACAAAAAATTGACAAAAATACCAATTTGTCAGTAATGAGAAGTAACTGCCAATTATTTTTGGTGGTTTGTATGTCATTGAAAAATTCATTAACTTTTTTGCAGATGCTTTGACTTTCTTCAAACAAAATTCAGGGAATTCTCAGTCTTAAGAGGTTTAAACAGGGAGCTGAACTGACTGGCCACAGAAGTTCCATGAACACTTTAACACATTGGAAACAGAAAGGGCCAGCAAGCAGAACTCCAGATCAATACAGAGAATAACCCACTACTCTTACCACTGTCCTTGATAGGTGGCATTGACTCAATCAATTCAATGTTCTGGTCCCACATTTCCCTTCATCATTTGGAGACAACATTGCTTGTAAAATATTATATATGTACAATTTTCTTACTTATGCTCAATATTCTGGCCTCATATAAATAGTTTAATTGATCCAAAATGCCGCATCTCCTTTCCTCAAAATCAATACTTCTATTAAAAATAACAGGCTTCTATTAAAATGGCTTGGGAGGGGATGCATGTTATACCCAGCCTCCAGAAACAACTCTTTAATGTATTTCATGGAGGGGACCAAAGCAATTCAGCAGATTATTCCTTCCTCTTTCTCTAGTGGCCAAAATCTCCAATGCATAATTTTATTTTTTTCTGTAATATTCATTACTTATCCACTAAACTGGAAAGTACCTTGCACAAATAGAAGTCTTACTGTCTATTAGACAAATTCTCTTGATACCACCTTGTATTTTAGAGATTTACAACTTATTTACACCTACAAAACAAGAGAACTAAGGCAGATGACCATTCTGCCTGTCACTGATCTTCAAAACTACTCATCACAGGCTGGCTGCCTCTGACTATGGTCACATCAAATTTGTTATTAAGTCTCTAAGAGCATGGCATAAAATATTTCAACTTCCAGATTAGGAAAAATTAGGCTGATTCTAATTGTAAAAGTTATCACTCAGAAACACACAACACCTAAAACATCATTTTACCATGGTAGATCGATGTACCAAATCCTTTGTTTGCTTTTTTTCCTGATCTGGGTATGGTCACTTCTTGCAGCTATTTCCTACAGAAAAATAATATTGTTGCCTGGAATATTAGTTTATATACTTTAAATGGCAGTCAATCTCCTCTGTGTTATACTGCTTGTGGTTTTTAGAATAATGGCTAAAAGCTCCAGGTGATTGCTTCTTTTTCTTTTTTTTTTTTTTTAATCACCATCCTTAAAAAAGATGAGGAATTCTTACTGAGAGAAAATAGTAGTTGAGAATATAAAATTCAAATAAATAGCACCAACATTTTCAATTGAACACTTGACATCAAGATCTAAATACATGGTAAGTATTTAATCTGGTGAATAAACATGGGTTTAGATGTAGGAGTTTAACCTTAGGCATTCAGAAGGAAATATTCCAGCCATTCCCTTTAAATTCCCTCAGTACTTAATATTAACATATATTAAAAGTTACAGACATGCTAATTTTAACACCTACATGTTGACAACTTCAACTTATTTCTAGTAACTGTTGGGATTTTGTTTACATTAAGGTACAAATGTGAAGTCAGCTAGCTTACTTCACTTTTATTTCTTTAGCTCCTTTTACAAAAGAATAGCAGTCAATCCACTAAAGGGAAATGTCTTTAAAGTATCACATAGTTTAAAAAGAACAGCCTCATCATGATATCCTGCTCTCTTGCTTCAATAGCCTCAGGCAGTTTAATTATGGCAGACTTCATCTTAATTCCTACCCCTTTCTCTTCACCCCCTTTTTCCACATCTATCACAATCCATTTGAATTAGAATCAAAGACTACAAAATGTTTACAAGACTGTACAAGCTGAATACACCTTTCCTAATCTGAAATGGTCTCAAAACCATTGTAATGTTTGTACAGGTGGGATTTGGAACTTGCCATCCAGGGCTTTGGAAATCAAACACTGAATAAATTCTTAAATTTCCTAAGTGCTTTATGTTATCAATAGCCACAAGAAACAATGTCATTTCATAGAGATCAAACATAGTTAAAGGCATTTTCTAGCAACAACTGCTTAGAGCAGCAAAAAAAGAGAGAGGAAAGGTAGGCAGAAACACTGGGAGCTGTATTGCTGAACTCTGCAGAAGGCTCCTTCAAATAAATATTTCAAACCTTTATATGAATATTTTAAGCATGACAACTACACATAAACACACAGCCAAAGTGCTCAAATCCACTCAAGAAAGACTATTAAGTCATCAACCTGCTCCTGACAGGATCCACTGAATATGGCAACAGTGAGAAGTCAGGAGACAGTTGGAATCATTTCAAGACTGCTAATTTAACTTGTCTTAAAACCAACCAATGCTCAACGTGTCATCATCAATGTCATCTCATCGCAGTCTGAAAAGCCTTTGACCTAAAGCAAAAAGGTCCCCAAGTGCCACCCTTCTTGTCTACTGGTTGAAAATCTAATTGGTTCTGCTGACAGGCTTGGGAATTGGTAGGAAGGCTGTTCAGTTAATCTCCAAGGGCCAGCAAAGAGCTCAGTATCCATCTCTGAGCTTTGCTCCCTGGCTGTCGTAAAATGACTCTGATGGTAGTGCAAGCTCTTATGCTTCAGCTGTCTTCTGACTTCTGTTAAGTCAAATCCAATAAAGTTTGTCACTCAATAATCTGAGAGCTACCCAACAAAACCTCTTTGATCAATAACAGCTTGCCTGCTTGCACTGAGGAAGGTGACCTATTAAAGATTAAAAACACACCTGCTGCTTGCAGCACAGAACATCTTTTTTACTTTTACATAAAAATTCATCCATTAAAATGAGTTTAACTGCTACAACTACATATAAATATTACATGCCAAGAAGCTAAAATAAGATTTAAAAAGTATTTTAGCAATATTACAGTGCTTTTATTAAATTTGAGTCACTGCTTTTCTTAGAATCAGAAAGACCTCATCCAAAAGGCCTCTCACCATCCACTTGTAACTTTTATTTTAGATGCCTCTGTACATTCTTCTTTGTTTTAAATTTTCTACCTGCTAATAGCAAACAACTCTGTTTTAGTGACAGTCCAGTAATCTAATTTGTTTCTGCCTATTTGTTTATGCCAGAACACAAATATTCATGTTGCCAGGAAATGCAATTTAAAATTTTAATTATATACATCTTCCTCTCTGTTTGAGAAATTTTCCTGAACTGTAGATACATTTTATCAGAGGCTATGATCAACAAGTGCTTTACAAAGCCCTGAGAAATTAAAACTAGGCTGATTTTTGCTGTTGATGTTGAATTTCTTCTAAATTATCAGGTATTAATTGAGCTGCCTTATCTGATATTTTACAGAAAACAGGAGAAGGATATAGGTAAACAAAGAATGTAATTAAAGGTTTAGTACTCATTAATAAGTTCCCAAGGGAGCAAATCACAAACAATAAACTTGACTGACTGAACCATCAGTGCCTGTTTGGAATGGGTTATCAACCTCCCAGAAAATCACAGAGACCCTCAGAGCAGTAAATTCAAGATACATCAGGTAAGCAGGGAATCTGTTGATTGTCATGATTTGTTTAACCTGGTGTCCTTCAGGCATCCATTCAAAGGAGTAAATAGCAGCCAGAGAGTGACATGACATTTCAAAGCAACTAGGAGATACAGATCTGTATCTTCAATCAAAATTAAATAAATATTTGTCTCTAAATTCCCTGAATTGTTTACAAAAAGAAAACAAGACTATAGTTCTGGAAAATATAAATATTTGTTAGGGTTTATGCTGTCATTAGCTACTACTTCCCAATAAAGTAAAATACTAGTCTATGGATGCTGAAACTAGATGAACATGAAACAAAAATTACAGATTAGGTAAATCTCCTTCAGTATCTGCAAAGTGGTCTGAAATGACAAACTGAGACAATCAGACACCAAACAATTGTCATAAATAAATCCTCTACTGTGGACAGCAGAGACACTCAGTAAGGACTACCTGTGCAAAATGCTTCTGCAGCTTTGCCAGGCTTCTCTCCTTGCTGCTCCTGAAGGGGCCCAACAGGTAGGTGTCACGCTGTACACTGCTGAGTTGAGAGCCAAGACTCCTTTTTGCAACAAGGCTACAGGCTCTGAGCTGTCAGAAACACTTGCCCGTCCAGGAACATTAAATGCACTCTAATGAGGACAAAGCCTGGGGTGTGGGTAGAGGCACCATCCAACAGTGCCTCCAAAAAATTTCAACTACACGGACTAAACTTTGAGCAGTAGATTCCCAGCAAACGCAGCCAAAAACACCCACAACCTAAGGCACAGATAAATGCAAGTGACAATCAAAAACTGTCTCGACCATTACAATCCTAAAGTCTCTTGTAGAAAACAAATCTGTTAGAGAGTCACATCTTGGTGTTACAAGTTTAACGGGAGACAATGAAGACAAATGCTTTTATTATACATTATAAAACATATGCATTGTCTACAGAATATCCTAAAAATATATATTAGACTCTAACAACTGCGCAGAAAGTTCAGCTCAATAAACCCTGCCAGTTACACATCAATTCAATGGGTGCAGTCAACTGCATTTGTTCTCCTGGGCCTTCAGTAGGAGAAATCAGAGAATATTTTCACCTTTTCCCATTATCCAAAACTGCCAGCAGCCTACACCAGAATCACTCTTCTTCTGCACGACCCTCTAAGTATCTGTGAGGAAAGGAGTAAGAGGCAGCAGAAGACTGAAATGGGAAAGAAACGTAAGATCTGTATAACTGTTCCCATTGCACTGAGCCTTTCCATTTCACACATTTCTAGCAGCCAGAAGTGGCCAGCTTGGCTTCTGCCTTTGAGAAACTGTGGGTATTTATCAGGTAAACACATACCATTTTCATGCTGTTAATTAATCAGTGTTTTCTTTTCCATGTTGGAAAGCCAGAATTGTGTTAGGCTTCTAACATATCACAACACTGAGGAACTTATTTATGCCCCGGGGACTCATCTGTGCCCACAGGATCTCTTTCTGAAGTAGTTCAGTGGTGTGTAGTTATTGATGAAGAAAATTATAACGAGGAAGTGGAAGCTTAAGGTAGCTAGATGTCTTTTTTGAACACTGGATGGTATCAATGTCTGCATGATTTGATAGTTGGTAGATTACACTACTTCATTTTCTCCTCCATAACAAATAACTGCTATTCATAAATACCTATTTGTGGCCTGATTTGCAAAGTTGCGTGGCACTTGTAGTGAAGTAAGAGGAAGCCAGACAAAGACCAAATAAAGTGTTGTGGAATGCTAAGTAGCTTAAAAAAACGCACCTTACACATGTCAACTTGGGCATTCAAAATATAGGCTGGCACTTTTCTCCGTGGCTCATTCCTCTTTTAATAATGTCATCTCACCTCACAGGGTCTTTGTGAAAATTAATTAATTACGGTTTGTGAGGCATTCAGATGCTAATGATAGCTACAACGGGAAGAAAGCCTATGGAGAAATTAATAGTTTTGAATTCAATGTAATGATTGAATGTGAACACCACATGTGGGTCACATATTGGCCAATAAGAATAACAGAAAACATGAATAGCTGCTCATTCACTGATCTCTGTTACTATGTACACTGAAGGAGAAAGGAGTCCTGTGGTAAAAATCATAATATATATGTAGAAAAATAAAAATAGTACTTTGGTTCATAAGCCTGAAATGCTGAGATGACAGGTAACTTTGCCTAATTTCTCATATTTTGAACATTAAATTTTGTAAACACTTAAATTCTCAATAAAAGAGCAAATTTTAAAAAAGGAAAAAATCCTCAAAAGACCATTTTTTTTGTTTGTTTGTTTCACAACCAGACAACTGTCTCTGCAACATCAAAGCCCACACTGTAATAAGTGCTGGGCTAGTCAGTAGAATTCAGACATTTGCTGAGAGAAGAGGAATGCCACGTGCAGGTGATAAATTGAGGAACAAGGCCCTAAACTTCATCATGGAAAGCCAGATCCTGTAGAGTGGCATAAGGGGTCCAGGGCTGACTCTATCTCAGTGTAGGACATAGTCAAAGACAGACACAGAGCTCTCCCACCTCAATGGAAAAATGGTTTTACAGAACAGCACATTTGGATCCATTTAAATAAAGTTTCCATGTGGCATACATGAGCAAATATTNTCATCATGGAAAGCCAGATCCTGTAGAGTGGCATAAGGGGTCCAGGGCTGACTCTATCTCAGTGTAGGACATAGTCAAAGACAGACACAGAGCTCTCCCACCTCAATGGAAAAATGGTTTTACAGAACAGCACATTTGGATCCATTTAAAGTTTCCATGTAGCATACATGAGCAAATATTAGAAATTATTGTGTAGATTAGTAGATGCTTTGTATGCCAAACAAACCACAGTCTATAAGGCCAACTTGTGCAATCTGTTAAATCAGTGTACAGGTGATTTAAATTATTAAAAACAAATCAAGTGATTCTTCATGTCCTATTTTAAGAAGATAGGCATCTTCATAGTCAAAAGACTGTTCTAATTTTTTAACACTCTTCATACACCAGTTTGGTATGTGCAGGGCAGGGTTCTTATTTACACAACTCCCCTATTCCCCCCCTCTGAAGATACCTTCCTATTGAGAAGACTTCAGTCTAGAAATGAGTTTTCATTTCCTTCTATGTAATATAGACACAATAAAATTCACATGGTGCTCTGGCTGAGATCTTAGTGATCTACTTTGATTTCAGGAACATAAATAATTTCCTCTGACCCATGTATTCTTAATTCAGTATAATTTCAAAGGTCCTTCTCATATTGATTTTAATATTGCATAGTTATTCTTCTAATTCCTTTTGTCTTTGATTAAGGTTAACTATCCTAGTCATATTTTCAAGGTTTCCTTTTCTGACGCTTGTATTTGTAAACATTTAATTAAAATAATTAGAAGAGGTTAAGATAGTGCAATAAGTATTATCAAAATCACAAAAATCTCTTATGGAGAGAGCAAAAACACTCAGAGTGTGTATTTGAGAGATGAGAGAAACAATTAATTACATAGATAACGTTTATCAGAAGTTTCTATTCATAATTTCTAGTAATAGAAGAACAGAAGGATATGCAAGGAAATTGAGAGATAATAAATTTTAAATCTGATATCAAAAGAATTTGTTTCTAGGAAGAAAAAACCCTACACCAAACAAACAATGAAATTGTTACATGAAATACAGGTTTTATAGACAGCATGATGTCTCCCAAGTTGTTCCAGACTCCTGCTTAAACAATTTATAATGTATATGATATACAGAAGAACATCTGGACTAAGTCAGAGCAGACACTCATCTGGACTATCTCGTCTGCAAGAGCAACAAATACACACTGATATCACTCATACTTCAGGTCAAAACTGCAACCATCTTTAAATGGTCATTCCTGATGGACTTTTCTTCTATGGAATTGCCCATCACATTTTGAATCAATACACAATTTCAGGCTTAAAAATCTCATGCCAATAAATTCTGTGTTGCCTGCTGGCTTTATTAGGGATATCTCCTTATTCTTGATTTACAAAAACCAAATGTGCTTCATCTTCTCCTCATTCATTATTTACATTCCTACACCACCCCCCATCATTCAGTTCCTTTTGAACTGTGGGGTCCTAGTTCTAACTACTTCATGATGTGGAAACTCTTCTGTTATCCCAGTCACCCACATTTTTCTTCTCTGTCCCTCTCCTCATTTTCTTACGCCCCTTCTGAGATGAGAGAATGAGACAAAGACTCTCTGAGGGACTTAAGAGACAGGTTTATTGTGCAGAACAGTAATCTGATTTGTAGCACTGCTCGCTCTTTCCAAAATCACCGAGTATCTGCCGATGTTTCCTTCATGTTAGTTTTACCTGTTCCAGACCCCAACAATGCATATCCACACTCTGAGATGTATTTCCCATGAATGTTCCTTTGTATTTATGGATATTTAATGGAATCCTCCTTTGTATTTATGGATATTTAATGGAATCCATAATTTTATCAACCAGTCATTCAGCAGCATGAGTGAGTTTCCACCCATGACAGAGTAGCTCAGAGTATTCATCTCTGGTGTATTCTGATACTAATTCCCCTCACTGTGAAAACCAATCACTTTATTCTAATCCTTTGCTTCCTACCATCAGGTACAAATTCAACAGACCTCCTTTTTACATCATGACAACTGGCTAATGGGTCTGTAATTCTCCAGGTTAAAATATGATCAGCCTCCAACTCCATGACTCCCTTATTATAAGAGTTCAGTGATGGAGCACATCTGGTCTTGAATAAGGAAGGTCTTTGAATTTCAGTTTGGCAAAGATTTGGACCTGAAATTTATCATTACACTAGTTATTCCAGTAGGTTTTTTGTCCTCATATTTTGTACTTCCGAAAAATGCATAAAATTCTTCCTCTCTTCTCCTGATGTGCTACAAACTGATTTTGCAAGTTCATCCCAGAAAAATTCTACAACTCTCTCCCTTAGTCTCAAGTCACAGCTGAGTTCATTAAACAGCTCTGTTTATCCAAGTTTTCATTTTTAAATCAATTACTTGATTTAAAAGGAACCAAAATACTTTTATCTCCCCATTTAATCTGAACTGAATGAATGAGATGATTTGCTATAATCAGCTCTTCTATGACAGACTTACAGTAAACAAGTCTCCAACGGCATCAGATCTTGCTGACCCAGCGACAGCGTGATGAAGTCTGTTAGCTATCACATTCAGACACAGAGAGAAAAAATGCTAGGGATTCTGACAAAAGAGAAGGCAGGATCTACAATAATAACAAGACTCCCAGCAGCATTGAGCTCTCCAATCACATCCAGACTCAAAAATGACATGGGAAGTCATTGCATGGCAGATTTACAGTACCACCTGAATGGAATTTCTTTTATCATTTTTCTGAAAATTTATTTGGCTATATCAGATTTTTGCAAGTATACATTCTCTCTCTATTTCTGTAAAATGTAGAATTTTCAGGAGGAGGATTTGCATAATCACACATGAAAAAAAAGGCAAGAATTTTTATTTAAGGCTCTTATAAAACATTATTCTACATTAGTTCATTTTCATCACAGCAATTCACCTTTTTAGATTAGTCTTTTAACTAAATTGTCCATCTAATGACCGCTATAACATTCTCCTGTCTATTTTTCTAAGATTGCTGAGCACCATTTATAAGAACTTGTGTGCTCTTTCAGTTTAAAACCAGTCACAGGAACTGTACAACCCTCCACCAGTCACTTTGCACATTTCACTCACTGAAGCTCTTCTGTATTTGTAACTGCAGCTCTTAAAAGAGATTAAGACATTGTCTTCATTCCAGACAATGAAGTAAGCTCTGTACATTGAAAAAAGAATTCCTCATTTTGCCAAAAATTGAGTTTTACAGATTTGCAGAATACTCCAATTTCTTCCCATGCCTCTGACCTCTTCTTACTTCATTGCACTTCAATCTCCTTCTTGGTGCACTGAAATAAGTTCACTGAAAATCAAACAAACCCAGCACCTAGTTTTCCCAGCTTTGTTTGTGCAGCTTTTATCTATTGAATCAATGGATGTGTTATCTAGGATTCTCTCCTTTCCTACAACAACCTTATGTAAAACAGTCTGTAGACCCAAACAAGTCTACCAGTTTAGCTTAACATGGACTCCTGGAGTCTTGACCAGGTCCTGTCAGCCACTCCCAGAGCCCTGACTCTTTCTGCTGTGCAGGTCACTGCCACAGTTACAATAGAGAGCTTTCCCAGTGGTGCTCTCTGGAATTATAGGAAGGATTAAAGCACTTATGGGCAATAGGGAAAATGATCCTTCAGCTTTCAGTCGGTGTGACGTACTTCTAGGTGAAAAGATGAGGAAAGCTGAAATGTTTCAACTTGACAGTGACACTCTTAAAAAATCTTTAAGTTGGAATTCATGAAAACAATAAACTCATAGTAAAAGTCTTGCTTATAGGGTATCCTAGAGAAAGGCTTTAGCTACATTTAAATGGCTTTAGAATAATGCCACTGGTGACACTGTATTTACAGGTCAGATGGACTGCTGCCATTGTCATGTTTTTTGCGGCCCATCAATAAAAACCTCAGCAAAACAGGTCTCCTGGTGAAAAGCAGGAAAAACAGTTACAAAACTACTTCTGTTATACAAGATTTAGTGTTTGGGTCCTTCTTATGTAAGAAAATGAACAAGAGCAAGAAATACTCAAGACTTTACAGCTCACATTTCAGCTATAATTTTGAAATGCTTTATGAAACTCTTTTATCTCACAAATGCCAATTACCTTCTCAAATACTAATGCATCTTCTAAAAATCAGATGAAACTGACCTGTCTCACAGTAGAAATAAATGCAATGATGAATTTGGGACTGTTGAAGTACATCAAAACCAACCATGGCCCATCTGGCAAAAGCATCCAAAGGATCCCAGGGAAAGTAAAGAATGAATGTTTACAGGAAGAAACAAACAAACAAAACAACAACAGCAAAAAACACCAAAAAACAAACAAACAAAAAAACCCAAACCAAACCAAAAAACAAACAAACAAACAAACAAAACCCAACAAAAAAAATCCCACTAAAACCAAATCTCCCCCAAATACCCAAACAAAACAAAAAAAGAAAAGCAAAACCAAACAAAAAACCCCAAACCATTTTAAAAATCCCCATAAACAAGAAATGTATGTAATTTACTACAGTCAGATATTTAAGCAGACAGTTTATATCCTAGCATATTATTGCCCTTCTGTTTATTCATCTTGAATGCTCATGCTCAAGACTGTGTACAAACCAAGACTGTGTACAAACAACACTGCTTTTTACACATGCATAACAAGTATCTATTTGTGCCTTTTTTATAACTGCAGAGCTTTTACACACTACAGCAATCAAAGATTGAAACAGAAGAAAACTCTAAAGATGCACATGGTTTGTGTTTCACTTTTCCATTTTATCAGGAGAAATGAAATTGATTTAAAAGAAAACACTGGGGAAAAAAGTAACAAAGTAGCCACCACCATACAACTAATGATCAATTATTTTGCAAACTTTCATCATATCAACTTCCAGTTCTCTCTGACCTAGTGGGCACTCTGCATCAGAACAAAGGTCCACGCAGACTAGCACCTTCTTTTCAGTACTGGCTAAAGAGAATAAATCACAAGAGAAGACTATAAGACAAAACCAGGCATTTCCTAAAACATACTCCCACTCTCCAAAAAATGCATCTCAGCAAGCTCCTGAGCTAGCTGGGTTGTCTTATCATGATGCCTTTTAAAGATTCTTTTTATTTATGAATTACTCTTTCTTGGGATAAGATGGTTAGAATGCAGTACAGGTGGAATAATTCCTAAGTAGGGAAAAGCATCCCCTACCAACAAAAGACACACAAAAGCCACCAACAAAATCCAACCAATTGTCTCCCCCTGACCCATTCTGTATGATTTTAATAGTTAATCAAATAATAGCTGTCTAATTCAATATGTTTAACTGACTATCCAGAGCAGATTTAACGTTCTGTCACGTCACAGGGCTACAAAATCTTGATTTAGTAATGTAACGAGCTGCAATAGCCACAGCTAAAGATACTTTTGTAAGACAATGTGTCTGAGTTAAAAATACAGCAGAACTCGGGAATATGTCAAAAGGCATACAATTAATGGTTACAAAAATTCCACAAGTACTCTGAGAGGATTTGAGGGCTTTTTTCCCCCTGCTTCAGTACTATCAAGAGATTAGTTATGTGACTTACATCTTGTCAAACCTAAAACCTTTAAATAGACTTTTGAAATCAAAATATTTGACTATGTACTCCATCAAAATATGTGAGAATGTTCTATTTCTTTACATCCCTTAAAAAGTAATGTAATAGACCAATATGAACAACTCACTTCAGTAATTTTTTAACTGATACATCTCTCTGTTGCCAACAAAACGCAAAACTGAAACTGAAGACATTTTAGATTCTACTTTAACCACTGCCTTTTTTCCCCCTTTAATTTTCTTGAGACCCATCATGTTAATGTAAAAGTGACATTAAAAATAAAATTATTTTGGATAAATTACCCAGTAAGACCTAGTAGAAACTACTAGAAAAAGAGCTAGTAAAAGAAATTCTGAACTTTATTATAATTCCTCTAGGTGACATGTTTACAGTATAAGAAAGGTGAGAAAACTTGGAACAATATAAATCAACATGTGATCTCTTTGATTATTTTTTTATTATTTTTATCCTAGATATACTGGATTTAAATAAAGAATTATGAGCTTCATTCTAAGCCTTATTCAGAGCAAATGTGAGCTATTGTGAAAGTTGCATCCTGTTCAGCCCTGCTCTTGCATTAAGTGAAACAACCAAGGCAGCCACAGGATGAAAGCACTGAGCCAGGTAATGTAATATGAAATTAAATTTCAGATGTGGAGGAAAAAGAAATGAAATTAACTGATTCATTCAACAGTTACAGTACTTTTTCACTAAGGCCTGAAATGGGAAAAACTGTTTCTTTACAGGAGAATTTGCAAAAGTCAAATGATAAAATTCAGAACTAAAGAGGACTTATTAATTATGACCTCATCGATACTTTGTTAAACATATTGATGTTATAGAAATTAGATTTTAAAATTTGAGAAAAGGAGATTAGAGTTACAACTTTTAATATTCAAAAGGAGACAGAATCTGAACTCTAGAACTGATTTCATTCTAGCACACATCTTTCGAGAATATTGAGCTTCCCAATACTTCCCTAGTAATGAAGAGAATTTCTCTTTGCTAAGAGAATTTTCCTATGAGATCATTCAGTATATCAACCAGCCTGTGAAAATATTTTGTTGCAGTTGCTTAAGAAATTTGACATTTATTCCCACACAGAGAAGAAAAATAATACAGTAAAGCAGGCTGATGTTCTCACTTGCTTGATGTCACTCTTGTGATATTGAAAAAGCAGCTTTTTTGTATTTTTGTGGTTTGCCTTGAGCAAACCTTTTAGTTATATCTTTTGATCCTATATCCTTAATTTTTTTCACAATGGAAACATTTAATCAGCCTTTCCAAAATGCAAGATATGAAAAATTCCTTTGCAGTAAGAATCACCATGTTAAGGTAATTTTTTTCCCCATACAGGAATGCTTCCAAAGACCCTCACTCAGAGTCAAAATCAGCGTAATTTAGATGAGTTAATCTGTATGAGATTATAGAGGACCCTAAAATATTTCATAAAAATACTATAATTTTTCCATGTTCTCAATTCTTGGAAAATATCTCGTGAGAGGATTTCCACCCCCTGACAGAAGTGAGACAAAAACTGTTATGGTTTTGTACTGAACACAGCTAACTCATGTAACTTTGGACTCTGATGATTCCTGTGAAAAATAAAAATGTTTTGTCATGTTCCAAAGCTGTCTTCATAAGACCAGAAAGACTAGATCTCAATTTGAAGACCATATAAGAATCAAAACATCAGTGGTTTGGCTACTTGCCCTCCAGGGTAGCAATTGGTGGTTAAGTCCAGCAGACAGTCTTGGGAAGGACTGACACTCCTGAACACATTGGTACCACCTCCACTGACTTTACACATTGGATGCCAGGAAATCTCCCTTTCTGGATCATTTTGTTCAGGCAAATTTTACTGCCCATAAAAGAACTGCAAGCAGTATACAAACAACTAAAAGCACAAATCAATTATATACTGGCTAATACATATATAATCAGGCATTACAAGCTGCCATGATATGAATTAATTTGTCACCATCCTTTCTCAGACACCTATTGAAATTTCACTAGCCATGCAAACATCAAATGTGGCAGGAAACCTTCAGGATTCCTGGAATACTCGATGCTCCTGAGTCATCATCTCTTCCTCTTGAATCCTTCAAATTTTCAGTCATTTATCTGCCTCACATTTTACCTTCCATATCTCATGATTTTACAGAATCTCAAAGCTCCTTCTCACAACCTGGTTTTCACAGAAGTCTGAACCAATGTGACAGAGTTCTTCAGTCACAAAAATATGAACCTCTGGCAGAAGAGTTATAGGAATATGCTGCAAAAGTCAACATTCCAAGAGGATCAATAGATTCATAAAACTGTTCTCCTCCATTCTAATTAGTCCATTAAGCGACCAGCTAAGAATTGGCTTTTTCTCGTAGAATGGTTTATAACAGCCAGATCTTAAAAAAATAAACTTCATTTTCCCTAATAAGCCAGTGACTGCTATTATTCCTCTTGCAAATAATACATGTTTTTATTTCTTGAAATATCTACAAAATGCCAGCCAAAATAGAGACCTCTATGTGTGGATGACCATATTTACTGTCTTCACTTCATGCCACAGTTTATATCTATTTTAATGCTGTTTCTGATACGTGTATTTCCTCTTTAGTAGACAAGCCATCCTTCCCCAGAAGTCCTTATCGACCCTCCTTCTTCATTTTGCTTTATTTCTCATCTGGCATATTATTTACCTTCTCTGCTCATTATACACTTGTACTTATACACCTCTACAGAGCAACGTAAAGAAATGTAAATTTCACATTGAGGTTTTTTCCTTATCTTTGCAAAATTATTATTTCATCTGGTTTAAATATAATTATGCTTTGCAAAGGCTTCCTTTCTAGGGCAATTATTCTAGAAGTTACAGTAATACCATCACTGTGCACTTCCAGCGAGCCATTTGCATTCTTTTTTTTTTAAAGGTAGATCCATTGTTTTTTTGCAATTAAACTAAGGTCATAAATGTGTATTCAAAGCTATATGGAACCATTTATAGATTTTTCAGCATAACAATAATTAGCTTCTGTTTTTACAGCAAGTAGCAAATTTGAAGTAGCAAATTTCTGTGTAAGTGCTCAGTATTCTTATCATAGCTTCAGCAGGGCTCGGCAATTAATATGAAACTGCTGGTCATCCAAATACAATGACTTGCTGTGAGCAGGTGGTTTAAATACAATGCACAGGTAATGACTGACCTTTACAATACAATGGTACAGTCACCATCAGAGAGCAAAGTACATTAGCCAAGCACAGGTAGCTTTACTGAGGGATGTAAAAGCATTCATGGTTTCTACATCACCTCTTGTCCTTTGAGTCAGGAGGGCTTTCCCTCTGCTAATAACATCCTACAAATCTCTGGCCTAATTGCCCTGTACACTAATAACCTTTACTGCTGCAAAAGTTCCAAAATGAACCTTACATAGGACATTCATTTTACTGAACTGATATATATTTTACTGACTACTATCTCTCACATACATTTACTTAGTTTCTTCATAGTGATGCTACAGATAAAGAAAACAAACAAGAGAACAGTTTGCAAAATTACTCATCACAAGAGTGGTCTACTGGCCTGAGTTTTAAAAGTATGTATTTAGGTGTAGTTATTAGTTTGGTACTCCTTGTTACCAGATGGCAAAAGTTGTGTTTGAATTTTATCTTACGGCCTGGCAAATAGAATCTTGAATGACCAATGGAAATCACTGTGCTTACTCATCCTCTGCCTACAAACGGATGTCATATATGGTACAAAATGTGTGGCAACTCCACAATATCTTTACTTATATTTAAAAAGGAAAATAACCTGAAAGTTTATTTTCAAGGAAAATAAAGTCAAGGAACACTGCTGCACAAGATTTTCAGTTTCACTACACACTGACACCTGCATTCAACCATATCCACAGTAAAGAAGGATGCCATTTATCTTTTATAATAATATGGAGTTCTCTGTCAGAGTAGGGTCACTGAAATGAGTAATAATCCCACCACTGTCTAAGGTACAACCAGCAGGGTCCAGGTCAACAGGCAAGCAGACAATAATTTGCCCAACAACACTGAATTTCATCTGCCCGCAGCCTCTATCTACTGATTATACAATCAATACACCTCAGATGAGAAGAGCTAACAACTGACCGGGGCAGATCAATGCTAGCAAATAAGCGCTTCATGACAAAAACTTTGATAATTACCATTCTGAAGCCGTGTAAATGTTGTTTCTATTGTAACAACATTCATGATGATACTGCTATGATTGCACTGTTATTATAGGTTTAATGTTAGGCAATCAAGCTGCAGTGGTCTAGGTATCAACAAACAGCATCAAAAGAAAACATCAAATTGTCCCTATTCTTCTGACATTGTAGCTGCGACATTTTTCTATGTTAGTGGCCACAAATGAACAATAATAAGTGACAATTCAGTGAAAAATACTATTTTCACAGCTTACAAAAGTCACACAATATAGATTGATACAAGTATGATTATTTCTAGACCCAGAAATGAAGGCACACCCACTTAAACCAGAAGATTAAAATGAATTCAGTATTGTGCTCTTTGTTTCCATGCATCAGTTCAGAGCTTTTAATCTCCACTTCAACAACTCATAACCCAAAAGTATACACAGCTTTGTTCAATTTATTTATTATCACTTTTCATACTGCACATTTCATTTTCCTTTCATTCCTGAAGTGCTGGCTCATTCTCAATACAATAACTTTTAGAGAAGCGGTCCTGACTGACTGTCAATGGCTATATTGACTCCAGTTAGCCTCTTGCACCTTCAGCACAGAAAAAGCCTACTGGGACACACTATTGAAATGTGAAGGAAATCGGGATTCATAAAGCAAGATCATGTAGAGCTGTGGCAGCCTCAACTCTGAAACTACATAAGACAAATACTATGTTTAATATTTCATGGTTTGGACCGCAGGAGGACATCTCAGTAGCAAAACATGCTCTCCCAATGGTCACTTTAAAGGTAGAAGCACATTCAGCTGCACAGCACTTCAAAAAAATTTCAGTCATGGCAAATCATAACTGTGATACACGCAAAGCTATCTCTTATGCTGGCATTTCATGAATTATAGTTTTAATCAGGTCTTTCACAGACAAAACACAGATGTCTCTAAAAGTCTGCATGTTACCTGTCTAAAACTTTTAAATCAGTGATTGGCCAGATTTGCCGTGGCCTAAGGGAAATCACCCATCCATCCAAGGAGCTGGAGATATCAAACAATAAGGATAAACCCAGACCTCTCACAGTCAGCAATACATGTGTGATTTGAACTAGCTTGAACTAAGATTTCCCTTTCAGCATTTCTTCCTCAAAACAACTTCTACCTCACAAGAGATTCAAAGAATTTGATGTATATTAAAATCCCTTCCCTCTCAGAAGGGCTCATTTTTATTCAGGGACAATTTTGCTGACTGACAGGTAAGCATTTGGTACTGAAATTGGACCTGTACAAGAGCTTTGCATTTCATTTGCTCCATTACACCAGTGCATGGATTACTGGGCTTTTACTTTGGCATCTTTCCATTATTTTCAGATATCTGACACGAACAAAATGACTCATCTGACAATCTGTGTAACAAATTTGTTCCAACAAGAATAGAACATTATTATACTATTTTGTACATGTGGGTACCACAACCTTCCTCAGTAATCTGGCCAGAAATTCTAAGTGTATAAATAGTAGCTGATATTGTTTAAAAAAAAAAAAAATAGGAGTGACAGCACAGAAATATCACACCAAAGAAATGAGAATTAGTTTTAACACTACAGCTTTCAGTGTCATTTCAATTTCTGAATCACTTCAGGCATATTACCAAATTTAATTTTCTTTGTGTTGGGAAAAAATGCGTAAAAATTGACATAAGACTTCTAGACTGTCTGATATTAACATAGCTGATGACAAACAAGTATTGTCAAATTCTGGCACCAAAGAGTTAATAGTCATTGTACTTGACTCTTTCTCTTAGTTGATTAATATTCCTACCTCGACCACAGATCTGCTTTTAGCTATCACTCTCCCAATTTGATTTGCAGAAGGAAAAAGCAAGTTTGTTTGGCCTACTACTCACGTAAACAGGAATGAGTACACTTCTCCACATCCTTTGATCTTCCATCATAGCACAGAATTCCAATACCATAGTTAGCTGACTTTCTCAAGAAGCTTTTTAACCATTTCATGGTAGGTCTCGCCATCACATCACCTTCCTTGCATCTGGAAAGGCAGGCAGAAAAGCCTTTCCTGAGCACTGTAATTTTGCCCAATGCCTGTACAGCATCAGCATGGCAGAAATGAAAACTCAGCTGTTTAGTGAGATGTGCAGCAGTCCTTCATCCTGACTTCATGATACAAGGGTCTGCTTCTATTCATGCTAATTAACCCTACAACAATTCTTCCAGCAGAACCACCGGATGGACTATAGTACAAATCCCTTCAGGGATGAGACAAAAAGGGAGTAAAGGGTGAAAGCTGACAAGAAAAGCGATATTTTACTTTTTTCCCCTTTAAAAAGACAATGTTCAGAATTAATGATGTATTTCTTTCTATACATATTCTTACAATTTAGGTGAAAACTATTATTTTTTAGAGATCCGTTGGATTGTTTAATTTTCTCTCTTTACAGCAGTCCATGGCATTTGAAACAAATTCCATGATATGGGCAGAATATTCTGGTGCAGTTTCCCAGAATTTCCACTGCTTACTTGTGAAACAACTAAAAATTCTCAAAGTCTGTAAACTCCCATTACTGACATACTAAATTTAAGACTAAGCCTTAACTTTTAATGTGGAAATGTCTTTATTCAGACTTTCAAAAAATTAAAATTCCAACAATTTTGAAGTATCATGGACCCCTCAAACCATGCTGTTTCAAAACCACTTAATTTTAAAACTTCACTTCAAAACCCATAATTTACCCAGTTAGACTGATTGGTGACCTAGGATATAGCAGCAGAAAACAATGGAAGCAACAAGAGAGGAGAGCCCAATCCTTGGAGCAAATGCAATTGCATCGTTTATATGGTTGCAATTGTAGGCCTGCAATGCAAACTGTTTAGAGGTTACACTGACTTACAGCACACAAATGCTTCAAACTCTACTAGATCATCCCTAGTTAGAAGTCCCATTTATGTAGGAAATGTTTAGATATCAGCTGGTTGGTTGGGCCACCGGAAATGAACCCAAGGGAATTCTTTCAGACAGCTCAAGAGTCTATAAAACAGCCAAAGTGAGTTCTCAGCCATGGATGTTTCCTCCTAAATGCTGACCTAGATTTCCAAGGGTTGAGGCTTTCCCATGGTCTGTGGGGAATGACTGACTGATTTGGTAATGCCTTTTCCACAGAAGTCAGGTCAAGGTGTAGATTATGATATAAAAATACATTAAAAAAATCATAGCAAAGTCAAACAGGTCTGTGCACATTTGTTCACCAGGAACAAGACATCAAGTGATCTTAAAGTAGTGCAAGGGAGAGTGAGACAAAAATCAGGAAAGCATTCCTAGTGACAAAGATTGGGAAGGACTGGAATAGTAATGGAATAATAATGGAATATGTTAGCTGGAGAACCTCCATCAATACAGAACAGGCCAGAAAGATACCTGCAACAAATAGCTTGCACAGATTTAAATCTCCTTCTGTTCATCTTAACAGGATGTCTTCAGATCCCTTTCAGCACCATTTTCTATGACCTTTGATTTTTTGGTCAGCACTCACAACGGGAATAAAGTCAGTAAAACTCTCTATTGCTAAAACAAACAATAGAGACCTACAG
The DNA here is from genome assembly GCA_013397295.1 of Polioptila caerulea. Taxonomy (NCBI): domain Eukaryota; kingdom Metazoa; phylum Chordata; class Aves; order Passeriformes; family Certhiidae; genus Polioptila; species Polioptila caerulea. The sequence continues at coordinate 816,386 of VYXF01005523.1, read as the reverse complement.
AATAAACTTAGAAAGCCAAAAGGCAGTAGTCTCAATGACTGTATAAAATGAGAGAGTGGATGAACTCAAAAACAGTTCTGCATGTAAAGACTAAAATAAAATAGTTTTAGCAGGCCTATTTATTGGATTAACAGTCACTGGATTGCTTGCTAAATGAATATGACAACCAGAACACTTTCAAATGAACTTCCTAACTGTAGTAACAGTTTATACCTGATGGGACAAGCTTTTGACAGTGCCACCCTCCATTAACCAGATAAATTATTATTACCTTCCTTTGCCAGTAGTAAATGAAAAGGGAATTTCAACAAGATTATTGAAGATAACTAAGTTAAATCACTTATGACAAGATCTTCAGAAGCAGCTCAAAGTTATAAATACCACTATTTCTTCAAGCTCTCTTAAAAATTCCAGTTCTAGTTATTAGGCTCGTGAATACATTCATTCCTGTAAATGATAACAATGTAACAAATACCTGGCATACTCTACTGATCCAGTGTCGGGTTTAAACAGCAAGTATCAAAATGGACAGTGGGAAAAATTGGTTATCATCACAAATCTAGTCCAAATAATTCCAGAAATTAAGTGGAAATTAATAAGAAAATAATTTTTCCATTATTCCTAGGCACAATCAGAATTAATTTCCTTTTTTTGGTGTTTTCTCCTTTTACAACAAAGAGTATAAGATATATACAATAAACGAAACCATTCTGGTTTACTGTCATGCACAAATTGGATGACATCAAATAGTCCAAATGGAAGAGAAGTTGAGACGAAAACCATAAGAACCAGGGGATATTCATTAAGTCAATCAACCAACCAGTTGCAAATTTCCTCCAGCCAATGAGACAGCTATTTTTAGCCAGAGTTGTAGAAATGTCCATTTCCATCCATGTACAAATGGAAGAAATTATGCCCTTTGCATAAGTTCCATTTAGTTTTGATGACCTTCAGACTTCAAATCTACACTCCTTTGTTTACAAAAATCAAATCACTCTTAAACTCTAACTTGGAGTAAGCTTATTCTCAAACTCTTATGAGTTTTTGCATTAACAAATTCATGAAGATAGGGCTGAAATTATGCTCTATGCATCCTGCAAGAAATTTTTTGTTCATTTAGAAAAAATAAAAGAGTAAAGTAGAAAAATTTTTCAAAAAATAAAGAAAAGTCTCTATTAGAGAAGAAAAAATGAATTATGTGTTAAACCTATGATTTTAACAAGCCTAACTTCAAGCATTTCTATCTGAACACAGGGCATATTTTGATCACTTCCTTGCAGATAAATCCACCTTTCTTTGCACTTTCTTCTACTTTGAAAAGCCTTGTTAATGAAGACACCTTTAAAAGTAAATCAAGTGGCAGTTTTACATCATGATGCAAATCCACCTTTCTACTCATTCAGATATTATCTCTTAAGACCTTTGCATATGTAAAAGAGACTAATGATTTTAAATCTTAAAACTGGTCTTCAGGAAAGGACAATATGGTCATTCCAATGCAGTCAAGAAACAAAAGGAAGATGCAACTAAAGCTTTAACCTTTTTTTTTTCTTTTCTATTCTTAAATCTGGAGTCACATGGGCCCTGCTAGCTCTAGATTTCCAGAGGCTGATAGTGTAATTGCTTCCCGAATAAAGGAACTCAGATAGTCTGAAGGTATGCAAAACCTTCTCAACCCTTCTCACTTCCCTTACCAAACACCACCTGACCAGTGCATTATGTTTTATTCACTTTGGCTGAATTCATTTGGTTCCTTTCTGAGAGCAACTGTGAGGAATGCTGTCATCCAGACACCAGTAGGAGTATAGAGGCAAAAGCTGTTTACAGTCATATGTTCTTACTGGCACAGGCTCTTTGTTTATTACTTTATTTCAATTTGATCTGTTTTAATGAGCTTTCACAACTAATGATTCATTAGCTTTTTTATGGACTCATTCATATATAGGAAAGAGATTTTAAAATATATATATATATTCTGCTTTTGCTTTTGATAGGAAAAAGCCCCTGACTAAATTCCAAAAAGGATAGAAAACACTATAAAATGTCCTTGAATGAGCAAAAAAGATTTCTAATTTTCATTAAAACACCTATGTCTCTTTGAAGAATTTCAGTCTAAATCATCTAACTTTGTGTGACCTATATTGGGTAAAAGGTTAACTGCTAGGATAATTTTTTTAGGATGACACAAAACAAAAAAGGTATTAAATATTTTCAAAGTCAGATGCAATGAAATGGAAATAGGAAACTATTCCATTTTAACATATTAGGGCTTTACTACCATACATCTATGTCCACTTTTTTCTCATGGATATTTCCAATATTACATGACATGGATATAAATCCTTTTAATATATTTTTTAAAAAAGTAATTGAAACTATACTTATAAAAGGCTTATTGTTATCAAAGAAAAGAGAATGTCATCATGCTTTCCCATAAATTATCAGCCCAGATTTATTCATCTGAAACTTTCCTATAACAAATCTTACCACAATTGTAATTTACTTCTCTTTTTGGCACACAAATTTTATTCATTTAAAAGGATTATTCATTAAGCAAGTATTTACCAGTCAGGGTCTTCTAGAACTCTGAGAGACTGGTGTAGAGCTCATTTGTTCAGTTTTAACAGGATTATTTTTATATCAGGTATTTCTTTAAGTGGGCTTCATTATGCTGGGGAAGCAAATATTACTTATAAGGCTGATACTTGCTTCTAAATACAAATACCAAATACCTGATATGGGAGTAATCCAGTTAAAAAAAATAGCCACGAAGCATCTCCATGGTCTTGATTTTACAGCATAGTCCATCAGAATTAATACTTTATAAAGGATTAATTCAGAACAAAGTAAAATCCCCAGATAAAGAGTGACCTATAATAAAGTAACTTTTCATTACACAGAGAAAGTCAGTGAGCAAAGACAAATATTATCAATTACGTGGTAGCCTGCTACAGCTATGAACTAGGATATTTCCTTAATTTCTCTTTTTATTTAAACTTTGCTGTTTTTTAAACTTCTTTTACTTCCCTTCTTTAAATAGTAACTCCCTGCTAGCAACGTGAGTTTGCAAAATGAAAGCTGACTGGTATTTGCATGTTGCATAGACAACTGGTAACAGTCCCTGTTACCTTGATAGGGGCACATGAAAACAGAACAGCCAAACTTCTAACAGAAATTATGGAAAAAAACCAATTGTGGTAATTCTAAACCTTAGATTTACTCTTACCAAACACGCAAGCCAATCAGGCAGGTTTTCAAGACCTTTTATGGCTGTTCTGGAGTACTGTTCTGAACTCCTCAGTGTGAGAAAGAAAAGGTCATGTCAGAGAAGGTCCAGCAAAAGGCCACTAGGACCATCAAGAGACTGGAGCATCTCTCCTATGAGAAAAAGCAGAGATGTGGGAACGTTTAGCCTGGAGAAAAAAGTCTTGAAGTGGTGGAATCTCATCAATCTTTACAAACATCTGAAAGGAGAGTGCAAAGCAGATGGAACCAGGCTCCTTTCTGTGATGCCCAGTAACAGAACAAGAGGCAGTGTGTGCAAACTGAACATCAGGGAACACTTTCTGACTGTGAGAGAGGCCAAGCAATGGAAAAGGGAGGCTGTGCAGTCTTCATCCCTGGACATATTCAAAAGCCATCTGGTCATGGCCCTTTGGCTACTGGCTCTAGGTTGCCCAGGCAAGTGAATGACTGTCTGAGAGGTCTGGCTCAAGGAGTGAGAATAAACAGGGTTACATCAGGCTGGCAGTCAGTACCAGTGGGGATTCCCAGGCCCAATTTCAAACCCAGTGCTCTTTAATGATTTTATAAATGAACCAGTTTATAAATGAACACAGGAATCAAATGTACATTAATTAAGTTTGCCAGCAATACTCAATTAGGAAGAGCTGTGGACTCCTTTGAAAGTAGAGAGGCCTTACAGAGAGCTCTGGATACAGTAGAGAGCTGGGAATCTTAAGTATGCAATAGTGTAACAAAGGGGATATTTTAACTGATCTCACACATTTACTTCCACTCAAGAAGGACCATATCTTCTTTCACAGGAAAATTATTATGTGGCACTTAGATATTCTGCTTTGAAGGTAAGAGTCACGTTTCCTTCCATTTTTAAAGGTTTTTAATATACATTTGTAAATTCATATTAAAAGCATATACACAGCCCTCAACATAGAAAAACTCACGGTTTCATGGACAATGATGAAGTGAGAAACTCACTGAGTGCTTTTCAGACACACAGAGCAGCAGGATAGAGTGAGAGTGTAATCCTGTCCAACATTCCTGCCTCGTACACCTTTCTGCTGGACGCAGACAACTACAGCTAATCACAAACACCATGTGTTATTTACAGAGACACTAAAAGGTACCAACTCCTCCATCAAGCTCAGCAGCAAAGAGATTCCTTTATCTCTGCTGGTCCTTGGAAAAGGCTCAGTTCCAGGAGGAGAACAAAGAAAAAGGCAAAATTAAGGACTGGCTATAATAACAGAATGAAGAAAGCAGGAAGATATAGGAGGCAAAAATTTGGAACAGTGGAACACAAAAATGTTTTTAGTGCTATCCATAATGTTTTAAGAGGCCCTTTCCTTTCATTTGTTTTACTATCTAGGCCTCAGTGAAAACCAAACCAAACAAAACCCCACAACAAAACTCAAAATAATTTCCTAATCTACCTCTGTAGAGCAACAAGTATTCCAGACTTTGGATACTTGAAAACTTCACGCAAATGCAAGTGCAAATGCAAATGTGTTTCCTTGGATGAAGACCTAGTAACAGAATTTAGTAAACAAGAATGAAGCAGAGAAAAAAAAAATGCAAATAATGGGCTTTTTAATAATGAAAACAGAGATAATAGAATTCATTTGAGTGGAACACAAAAGATGATCAAATTATGCTCAATTAAAATTTAATCTGATTTTATATTTTTGGCTCATATTACATAGTTTAAAATACTTACTAAAGCTAATTAATTCTAGCAATATTATACACAATATTTTAATATTTCCAAAAACAATTCTGAGAAAAGCATATCGAATAATACCATTCATTAAACTCAGCAAGAATAATACAATAGGTCCCTCAGAAAACTACTTTTTCAATGGGATTCGTAGTTCTAAAAAAAAAAAAATCACTGAACTTCATGCAAAACTATGTTTGGCCAAGTACCTTTCTGCCCTCTCTGAAACAAAGATGATCTATGTCTCTCACACCCAAAAAAGTTAGAAGAAGTGTTCTTTGACACAATGCTCTTTAGAAGAAACACGCATTTCTCAGAGCAGCTATTTTCAGTTTGGGATCAATCACATACAATCTGTCACCATTCACAAAACTCAGTATTTTCTAGAAAATGCCATATTGCTGTATTCATGTTTCTCTTTATATGTACACACACAACAATACTTGTTTGTTAGGAAACCTATAATTTTTCAGACATCATCAAATGGAAATACAACACAGTAAAAAAAAACAACAGTTCATTAACATAGCCAAATAAATGGAAATGGTTGGATACTTTAACAGAGGAGTGAGAAATGGAGACTTCAAATCAATTGGCTGATTGATTAGGAGGATTTCTAATCAGTAGTTTGCACTGGAATTGAACCTTAGCCACCTGACAAATTTAAGATTAATGCAATCCATAAGTAAGGAATCCAGAGAGAACAGACCTTGCTCCTCGAGCTGACACATCTGAACTCACTGATAGAACCATTATAGAAGTTTTCCACATACAAGTCTCTGTAGATTTGTCCATGAGAAGGGGCATGATAGCAGCAAATACTTATCTTTGAAGGCTGATTTATGCATGACACAGGCACTACCAGGCATGAGTTGCTTCATGGATGCTCTATATTCACCAATGCATCTTGCTGTCCCATGTTTTTAAAAACGGCGGCCAAACACACAACGTAAAGCTTCCACAATTCCTGATAAAACTGCAGGTATCATGGATGCTCAGACATTTCAGCTGCTCAGGTATTCAAATTTCATTATTGTGAATCAAAAACGTGATTAACACATGGAAGTTCAGTACAGCGATCCTGTCAGAGAGTAAGAAAAATTTTACAGAACAGATGGTATTTTCAGCATTATGCTAGTTCCTTATTTAAATATTGTTTGGCATCTATATCCCATTGAAACTGGCATAGTACATCATGAGGGAGGCATGCTGCCATCTCAACATATGGGTACAAATGTTGGTTGGTAAGAGAGGGTAAACAAATCCTATGGGCTTACTGAGGGCAGGATTCCTAAAAGAAATGCTACAATTACTCTTCTTTGATCATTCATATTATGGTGACAGCAATGAGACCTTTTTTTTTTCAGAAACTGAATAAACAGCCTTTAATAATGATAATGAAATTTGGAGGTTTGGATTTACATGAAAATGAAGCTTGAACTTAACTAACTGAAAAACATCACAAAAAGAAAATTAAAGTAGCTAGAGCTGTAAAAGTCTTTTTGCTCTCTCTTAAAAAGTAAGTATTAAAATTAGTCCTATTCTGATTTCAATTCTACTGTATATTAAAAGCAAGATCAAAAGAAATGTAGATGAGTACTGACTCCCAAAATGATAATGAAATTTCAGCAAGTTAAGGAAATCAAGTGAAATGAACCAACTTTAATTTCTTACACCTTCAAGAGATCCCTGTACAGATGCCATTGACCTGTGTGGACTAGAATAAAATCTGAAGAATAAAATACAGGGAGCAGATACAGTTTATGAAGATAGGTACCAGTTCTACCACAGTGAATTTAAAGGTCTAGGGAAAAAAAAATTAATTTTAAGTATTCTTCACAAATTCATTCTTTAATGACTGCAAGAAGACACAGCTTCAAAGGAGCAAATCTTCAATAAAATTATTGGTTGAAGTATAAACTTCCAATGGATTAAAGTATTTGAGGTTATTTAAGGTTTTGGTATATATGGTACAATTCTAAAAGTTTACAGTCAGTGGCCTGAATGCCAGCTTAGAAATATTTCCTGGTTAAAAGGGAAGACATTAATAACATTTATTAAGGTTAGAGTTCTCAGAAATTCAAATATTGTCAATATAATGTGTACAAGAACTATGGGTGAACACGCTAATGAAATACCAGGGTTATTAATAAAGCTGATCCAAACTATTTTTTCCTGTATCAGTAGTAAAATAAGATACAGGCTTCCTACAATTTTAAGCTATAAAAGTCGTGTTCACTCATTTTTATATAATTCCTTACATCATACCTAATCCTTTCAGAAAAACTTCCTTCCTGAACAATTTAGGACCCTGATGTACTGTCAGATGTATGGAAATGATGAAGTAGTAGGTTTTTTTCTACCTCTAATTTCTCATACCTCTATTAGCAGTTCTATTTCATGTTATAACTGCAGAGTGGCATTCAGGGAGGCATTCTGTATAGCAATGCATCAGCTCAACCCAGAAGGAAAAATGGAGGGGAAAAAAAAAAAAAGACTAAGGTTCAACCCATCTTGTCATTCATCCATGCAGCAAGAAGTAGCTGTGAAATACAATTCCAATCATGTATTTGTAACTTAAAAGAAAATCTAATCACACAATATTCTGAACAAAAGCAAGACACATCTTGAAGTTAATGTGTAATACTGTACACAATACAGACCTTTCTAGAGGGTTAGATTTCTGGATGTATTTTTAAAGAAGTCAGTTATCTGTCATTTAGCCTCATGTCACAGTCATTGCAGTTACTAGAGAAAGCTTTAAATAAGGATTTCGTGTACTACCTACCCATCTAACCTTGCAGGTCGTGCAGTCAACTCCGTGTCAGGTGTCAAGTGCTGTATTGGTCAATTACAGGCACTTGAATATCGTGTCTGCCACTTGCTGAAGATGTCAGAATTCTCAGAGACCTCAGGATGTCACTAAGTTCACAATTTCAGCATATATCTAATGTTTTCTTTCCATGAAAATTATCACACACAAAGACACCCTTTCTTTTCAATGATTTCTTAAATGGCACATGAGGTTTAGATGGGAATTTAGATGGGAACGTGGCATTATGCTGAAGTAATAAGAAAAGAGTACTTTGATTATGTTTTGAAGGAAGGTGCTCCAAAGAGGAATGAGATTAAATTGTAAAACCCTTACAGATGAAGTAAGTATGAAGGAGGATGAGTACATTGTTGAAAATGTATGTTTAATTTTAATTTTTATAATTTTCACCTCCTTGTTTGGGTTGGAGGATTTTAACACTCGAACTCCACTTCCATTTCCCAGAACTGCTCTATCTCGTCTCGCTATTTCATATCTAAGATCAGAGAGCAACTTAGGCAAAATTATTGCCAAGAATTTCCTCTGACACTTTCCAAACCAGAATCCTACATATTGACCACACTAAAGTGATTCTATCAGTTTCCACCAACCTTCCTGCCAAATCTTAGACCCAATACTCTTTTCTCAACCATTTTAACTTGCCAGTCGTAATCAACACCACAGTTCCTTAAAAATCTTTTTCCCTGTTAATATTTGTGAGTTAACTGTTCTAACCATTCAATTTCTTACGATGCTCATGACTCTTCTATTGTTACATGCATCCTCCTCACTATCCTCCTAACTTCTGGAGGAATTTAACAGATGTCCATCTCATTCCTTCATTTTACTCCTGTATGATTAGACATGGACCACAACATTCACTGACACAAACTTAGTAATCATCCTTATGCAGCTATGCCACACAACTATTGGTCTACTTGCCTCCCTTTTTTTTTCCAAGTAGATTCCTGGATTTCTCTTTCTTGAGCTGTTGGTTACAGGTAGAACCAACTCCTTCCAGATATTTCAGTATCTTGCTGTGGTTGCAATCCCATAAGACAGACAAGGACCTGAGTCTTCCTCTCCAACCCAAATCAATCTTCCTTTCCCAGCCAGGATGGACAACACAGGCATTCTCCTGGTTTCTTGCTATTAGTAACACAACATCATCTCTGTTTTAACTTCCCAGAATTCTCAGGATCAAGCATCACACACTCATACAGATTAAGACTCTAAAACTTCTTTTACATGTGAGCTTTTTTCACCTAATACATTCCAAATTTCTCTCATAGAGAGTAACATTTGACAATGTTCTCCTTCCATGAAAGCTGCCACAAAAAAGACATGTCCTGCCAACATTTCTTGTTAAGCTTGATTTTTTTTGTCTAGCTGCATCAGTAGCAAAGCTGCATTATCCTAAATTAACACAGAGTCACAGTATACTTCTATCACTTTGCAAATGAAAAATTTCAAATTAATAATTAGGCCAAAACCCAAGAAACTCATAGTACACATTGTTCCTCTAGTATTACATTCATAATGGTGGGAAAGGTTCAAAAAGACAATTTCAATTTATCATCCATATAAATTTCATATGATTGATTTTGTTATAATGTTTTAAAAACTTGCATTCTTACCAAAATTGTGTATACATAGGAAAATGAGGTGACACTATAGAATAAGTTCATAAAGCTACAGGAGTTTCAAAGGTAACTATAAAATTTATTGTAAAGAATGAACCAATCAGAAGGTCAGAGTAAGGTCTTTGAAGAGGAAGGCATCACCTCACAAAAAGAGTGAGAGAAAATTAAAAAAAATGCAAGATCTTAAATGGCTGCCAACTAAAAAACAGTGGATATTATCATGCCATTTAAGAATTTATTACTTAGTTTTCATTTGTGTCTTATTCTGTTAGAACCCTCTAAAATCAGTGGAAAAATGCTATCATAAATGCTAAATTAATTTTCCATGCTCAACAACTTTGCTTGCAATTCTTCTTAACCTCATTCTAGTATAACTCATTCTCAAGCATAATTAGTTTAAAAAATACATAAATATTTGGGGTATGACATGATAACTTCCTCCCATCTGCTCAAAATAAACTTGGAACTAAATAATTTATGACAATATTGTGATAATAACTAATGACACTCTTAAGGGAAAAATTTCCTGGTTTTGCTGTTAAACAGGCAAGTAAAATCCTACTACTAAAAATGTACTTTTAGGAAATTGGCACTATCTTGTTTTAAAGGAGAGTAATAAATTATATTATAATTGCAAAACAATGCGATATTTTATCGAATTATTGAAAGGCTTGAAATCACAGGGCAACTTTTAGGGCTCATTATTTTACCATGAAACCCTTGCAATATTTGCTGGTCAGAATGAGTTCTATAGCTATATGATGCTAAACTTAAAATACCATGTGAAACCATGCCCTGATGTTTGTATTTGATAGCAAATTTTATAACTATGAAAAAAAAAAAAAAGAAAAAAAAGCTAGAAAAAAACCAAACAGAAAGAAAGAATGTTGGATGGCATTACTGGAAATAGGAAGCAATTTTTAATTTTGATATTTTGACAACACAGTGCAAGATTTCTGCCTCTCCTTGCAAGTAGATGCACACTTGGTACATACCACACTGCTAAGGACATTAAAACGTACCTGTGAGGGAGGCTGCACTCACACAGATGCAGCACAGGAAGAAAATGTTTGACACTCCTGAAGATGCTTGCTCACCAAGTGACTACTAGAATTATCCTGGAGATAAGCAAGTCCATAGCCTCAATTCATGGGCTATCGAACTCTTCCTTTTAGCAGGAAATGTTTAATGAAAAAAATTACGACAAGCCAAAAAATAAATTACATGCTCCAGATACTAATAGTATTAATATATAATACTAAAAAGGTTTCCTGTGAAATAGAATTAGCAGTAAATCAGTGTGTTTTGCATGACTAACAAGAAAATTCAAAATACAATCAAATAGATTCTGCATATGTGACAAGTGCAGGTGTAGAAGCGCACTTAAACCCATCTATAAGCAAAAGAACCCAAAACTAAAAGGGAAAAAGTATAATAGACCAAAAGAAAAAAATAAGGCATGGCACTCTAAATTGAAGAAGACAAACTAATTTACAAGCTCAAAAATCAGACATTTTGCCCAGAGCAGCAAAAGTAAACTTCATAAAATTTTCAAAGCACCACTAACCTTCATCTCAATCAGGCATTTCAGAAATATGTGTCATGTCTAAGTACTCTTGATCACAGCATTACAAAGTTAACTGCAATGGAGACTCCTACTGATCTCAAAACCCATTGGAACAGTTTCTACATCACCAAAGAATGACTACTAAAATTTAGTTTGTATTTTACAGTTTAGGAACGTGCACCATATCTGCTGAAGTTTGCCTCTAATTTACAAAAGAGAGTATTGACAGTTTTTGCCACTATGAAATGAGTAAATATCAATTAATAAATTTAAAGAGTTGTCTAAATAGGGAACATCTCAGCACTTGATGTAAGAGACTGCCTGCAGCTTTCCTGTTGCTTAAGGGTTCAAAGAAACAATTCCAGAATTTAAAGTCTGAGCAGTGACATTTTGAGCTTAGGAGAGATACTGTTGTGCAACAACTACAGCATTTGCATCTCTAGAAGATGAGACAGGAGGGTGATGTGTAATAGTAACTGGCAGCAGAATTATCCTGTGAACAACACTCAGCAAATTTACGGTGTTCCATAAAAAAAACTCTGGTAAATGTAGTGGAGTAATCTGAGAGGGGCCATTTCCAGTGATCAGCTCTTGAAAAGGTAACAGGCAGAGAGTACTTTACTCAACTAAAGAAAATAAAGAAAAAATTACTACTGTTGGCCCCAAAATGTTAAGAGAAGCAACTTCACAATGATGGACATGTAAAAAAAATTCTTTATCATTACTGATGCCACAGTGACTAGTGATTTAATTAGAAATGCCTAAAAAGGCTTTTCTCCATCAAAAGATGCCTTAGCCAGATAGCTGGTCAGAGTCATTGACACTCAAATTTTCTGGAAATATATTGATTCTGAAACTTCTGTAATTAAACTGCAACCTCCTATCCCTCCCCCAGGACCCTGATACTGAAGATTATTACTTCCAGCAGAAAATCTGCATGCAATTCTGAATGAAAACTTGGAAACATACCAGTCAAAGACAATAGTCTACCACAGAGAAGGAGATATTCTCTACAAGAACACAGAAAATGTTCTTTAATGTTCTATATCTGAATATATTACAGAAACTTGTAAACATGCTTTAACATGTTCAAGGAAAAAGCTGCTCATTAAACAGCCTTCTTTATCTTTAGTTACTGGGAGAATCACTGCACATCTTGCAGTGGTATTGTAAATAAACTTTATACAACCATTCTGAAAGTCAAAGACTTGGTCTCAATTTTACATGTAAGGAAACAGCTACTGTAGAAGAAAGTACTACTACTTGCTCCTTAAAGCACTGCAAAGGTTGACTGGGAAGTGAACACTGGAGAAGTCATCAGAAAAGGACTGAATGATGATGCAAAATTTTAAACTTTGCCTCAGGATATCGCAAGATGAACAGGAGCAAACTCAGAGACAAACACAGTGAAATTGCCAACCAATTCACATTTGTGGATTAAAGTGAAAGAGAAAAGGGAGAATCCATAGTGAAGCAAGCTTGTTTGCACTTGACACACTGACAACTGTCTTCCAAACCAGATGACCAACAGACATGGAAACAGAGTGTTCTATTTATCCCATGTGTATTTCAATATTCCTAAAAGATCTGAAGAGAAAGTCTGGGTCCTCCTCCTTTTCAGACTTGTGGAAATGCCTCATCCCCACACAAAGTTTTCATGACAATACAGTCACCATGACCAAGTGGAAAGGGTCTTGAGGCAATGAACTTTTGGAAGACCATTTTCTTCTTTAATACTACCCCACTCACCTCCCATAAAAACACTGCACTCAGACACATCGCGAGTAAGATGGAAGAGCAAAAGAACTTCAAACACAGCTTCTTTTACTTGTTCAGTCTTCTGATGTATTACATCAACTTCAGAGAAAATTAAGTGAGGAAAACATTACAACAGCCCAGGGACACTTCTACTTAAATTTTGTGATTACATTTTAAGTGCTCTTTGTCACAGATATCATAAACTGATTAAATCATTTCATGGCTGACCCCTACTGACTATGCTAAGCGAAAACAGAGGGCTATTAATAACTACCCATTTCTGACAGCTGCCCAGGGGCAATGTAGCCTTTTGCAGCAATAAAATGACTCCCCAGCTCACTTACTGAATGCTAAATATTGATTCATATTATGAGTGTTGTCAAACACAGACTGCAGTTCTGAAGATCCGTACTGGCAGGTCATCAGGAATAGCATTAGCAAATGTCAGGTCAGGAATCAAAGGGCTGCTGGACTCTTTAGGGATGAGATTTATCGATCCCATAAAATGTGAAACAGATCAAGTACTTGTGATGATGGAAATGGTCATGGCAGAATGAGGCTGAGCCTAGCACGATGTGTATCTCAGAAGAGAAGCATCACACAAAAAAGTTGACCATTGAAAATAAATTTTAAAGGTTGGCATGACCATGACAAGGACAACGGAAGATGGAGGCCCACTAAAGACCTTTTCAGGGCTAAAAGTCAGACTTTGAACATGCAATTGACCAAAGCCATGTATCTAGCTTGCTCACACAGGAGACCATACTGCTGGTCTTAAGCACCTGTTTAAATAAATATTGGTGCTGTTTAGATCAAGCTAATGAATACTATAATCAACAGATAAAACCCAATAAAACTAAGAGGTCTATGACAATTAAGATGATCTGAATAAGACAAGGTAACTTCCTGTGTCTATGATTGTAAGAAACACATCCTGAATTTCAAATAATGCCAAAATTATTTAAATTCCATTATTTCACCCTTCGCCATCACCAGCAGCATTTTATTTAATGAAAATATATTTCAGGACTTCCCAAGACTGTGAGTTCATACAGGCTGATATTTCATAATTTTTCCCCAGCTATGAAAAAATCTAGCATCAAGTCATGGAAAGTGACTGTGGAATATTACATGTGGGTTGAGGACAGAAAAGCCTGGAAACTCCCTGCTTAAATCCTTGCTCCTTGCTTTATCCTTAAATTGGATACTGCCATTTCTTCCCTTTTTATCCTTTCCCATCACTTTATCTTAAGTGAAACACTAGTAATTATTAGATCAGTTTACAATATGATAGACTTACTTACAGAAAATCTAAGTAAAAGGACAAACAAACATATACCCCTTCCACACAGTCAGAAATCTTACTAAGGAAACAGTTTTAAACAGGGAATCCCAGACACTGAATGGTGTCGCTGCCCACACCAGGAGGGTTGAAACCAGATGATCCTTAAGTTTCCTTCCAATCTAATCCAAGCTGTATGATTCTATATAATATTCAAAGCATACAGAGTAAAGTCCACTCTAAAACTGAACACTAATTTGGATTAAATTATACTAAATTCTATACTATACCATACCAAATATAGTATAATTCTATACTATACTAAAACTATACTAAAACTATACCATATTCAAAACTATACCAAGTTCTCATCAGCTATTATCAAATATTATCTTTTCTTAGTGTTGATTTGATCACCTTGGCCAAAAGAAGCCTTTTTAAATTAATGAATAAATACTCAAATGCATTTTCAATAATTTGAAACCACTTCAACTCAGCTATACATGATTTTTTCAAACATGTCACAATTTCTGTTGTTATTGTAAAGTTAAAATAGGCTACTTTTCAATATCCAGGACACTATTAAGAGAATCTCTATAAAGAAAAACCTCCATTTAATGTTTGCTTCGGATATCTGAACAGTAATTAGGATGTCTGTAAAGAGAAAAGTGTTCCTAGATAATGTCCCTCTATAGTGTATTCTCTGCATTTTATATTCTCTTTCACAAAATCAGAAATCAAGTCACAAATATAAATATACCATTTGATGTTTATATAGGCCACAAGAACTCAAGAAAGGATGGTAATTACAAATAACAGACTTGAAAATTAATGGTTTCAACAAACCACAATTTAAAAAAGAAAAAAAAGATAACTGATGATTTAAAATTATAAAGAAACTGCTTGAGAAGCTAAGATACAGTTATTAATGGATAAATAATTGAAATGAAGGAATAAAACTACACAAGCAATATACAGTATTTGGAATTGTTTACAATCTAAATAGGATGCCAATGTAAATCCATTTTAAAATTAATTAGTTCATTAAATACATAAAATTTAATGTTGGAAACAAATCTTAAATAAGTTAACCATAAACTTGAACACAGCTGTAGCATCTGTGACACATATGGACATTTTGATGGTAACAGAGCCAAGCTTTCCCCTTCTCTGTCCTGCAATTCTGACTATTGCATCAAGAAAAAAAATAGGAAACATCTAGAATAGATTTCTGACAGGAAAACTATTTCAATATTTTCAGAAGAAGACTCTAAATAAAATGCTGTCTCTTAGAGAACATACTCCTGTCAAGAATGCTCTTGAGAAGTTCATCTTAGTGACTTGGTCTAGTGACTATCACTATTATGGAAAATACCCAGTGTTTTATTTCATCAATGGCTTCAACTAATCCAAGGTGGTATCGCCACACAAACAGCAGCGCTGGTTCTCTCTCCTTCCCAACAGACATTCCTGCCCACACAGATACCTGCTAAGGTAGAGCAAACCAAAATCTGTTTGTGGGATGTTTGGACAATTAATTCTTTTGCACATCAAATTCCCTGAACTTACTCACTTTGGGTTTACGTCAGGGAGGCATGAAGGGAGAGAGGGCGCATGCTGATAGTATGAGGAGAAGGAATAACAACCTTCTAGGAGAAACTCACAGAGCAGTTTAGCTGTAATGTGAAATAGCTCTCTCTGGTCCAGCACTGTGAGTGAGCAGTAGTGGTAGATCACTGCTACTTATTAAGGGAGGTCCTTTCCCCTCCCAACCCATCCTTCAGCTGTTCTCCTTTCCTGCTCCCCACGGACTCTGTCCTCTGAAGCTCATCGTGTTCATCCCACTGTAAGCCAACTCAATTCATTAACAAAGAGCAAATCCACATCAAAACAAAACAACCAAACAAAAAAAAGCAAATTAATTTCTCTGCCTTTTAAATTGTTTGGCTCATGGCAAGATCCAGCCAGCAGAGAGATGGCACAGAGATGGCACAGAGATGGCACAGAGATGGCCTATTGGTGAGAGGCAGGGTATGGAAATCCAGGCAGTAGCAAACCTGTGATCAGATCAGTCTCAAGGAACAACAGTATCAGATTGTTACAGTATTAGACATGTAGGATAGGACAGAAAACCTAATGAAGACCTGGAGATACTTGGGGGATTGTTTAGCAAGTAGCTCTTTATGGCTGTAGGGCTCTCATTTCCCAGGTTAGCCAGTCAGCTGTAATGACACCGAGTAAGCACAAGCAGCTCTGTAATAACTCTCAGGAGCAAAGAACCTGCCTCTGTTGTGCACTGAAGTAGACATAAATACAGCTGAGGCAAAAGACTCTGGTCTGTATTTCAGCACATTAGCCATTTAACTCCATAGCAATATCTGTGTTCTCTCTTCAAGCTTAGCAGTCTCAGCTAAAAGTAAATTTCCAGGATGCCTCCAGGAACATTCGGGCAACCTCACTTGTCTTCAGCTGAGTAAGCAAACTTTTGGCAAGCACTACCTTGAAGACATTATCATTTGAAAGGCAGAAAACTACAAATAGATTGCAGCCACTTAATCAATAGGCTTAATAAAGCAGGCATGTCTATTAAAACATGTAACTGCTACCATAGATTTAAATTCAAAGATTTGCAAAATTAGATCTCTACTAAAACCCGTCTTTACACTTATTTCATATACTTGCAATATTAATTCAATGTGTGTTTGCCACGAAATAATTGATTCACAGATGTTTTTTACTTTTTTAATTTCATAAGAAGATTTTTTAAATTACTCATAGCTACAAAAGACTTCCGCACTTCCTATTTTCTGCATAAAGTTTTTGGGGGCTCATTTTTCTATTTGGTGATTATGAGGGAAGACATACATTTTGCTCTGGCATATTCTTTGACACTTTTTCATGCTTTTTTTTCCACTTTCTTGGACATTTTTAAGTTGCATGAAGTATTGAAGATAAAAAAAATTCCAAACCATTTTTTCCCTTTAAGTGACAAAAAACCCCCTTAAGTTAGAGCACACATGTTCAATTTTAACATGAAGATACAGCTGCCAAGTTTAATTTGTACAAGACATGTATATTCACATTTTTAAGAACCAAATATGACCCACAATTGAACAATTTTGTTCAATTGACTATTCATAAAATAAGCAAGAAATTCTGTAATACAGTGAAAGCCCTTTAACTGCTCTATACATTCAGATGTGTCTTTTGTTCATTGTATCCAGATAGGATACATGAAAATAGGAGTAAGCTTGCCTACAGTTTTGGTTTGGTTGGAGATTTTTGGGTTCGTTTTGGGTTTTTTTTTATTATTATTAAGAAGCTAAACAAATAAGGTCATATATATTTACTCACTCTTTAGTCTATAAAGGCAAAATGCACCATTTTTTCCCAGTTACAAGAACTACCTTTCAAGAAAATAAGAAACCAAATCAACTTGAACATTCTCTGAATTCTGTTCTCTGGCAGACACGGAGTAGTACATACAAGTACACTGGGAAAACTATGTAGCAAGTTAGACAGTAACAAATCATTCACGTTTAACTTCCTAAGTTACATTTAACATGGCAACTTTACATAATCAATTTTCAGATAATGGAAAACTAGGCAATGATAAATATGCCCTATATACTGGTGTTCAACTACTTGATACCAATTGAATAAATATTTTATTTGCAAAACACAGGCCACATTCAGTTGGTTTTGTATTAGCATGAAAGAAGCAAACAAGAAACAAAGAGGGTACAACTGTGTTTGCATTGTCAGACAGCATTCAAATATATAAAGGCAAAACCTACCATTTTAATAATTCTTTCCAAAGACAAAAATCCATTAATAAGCAAAACATGTCAACATATTAATTAAATATTTCATAGCCAATGTAAAGTTATGCAGTGTTAAATTTTAATTTTTATGGTATCACATTCACCACTGATATGCTCTGCAACAGATAATACATTCTGAATTTTTCTTTGTTTATTAACAAGCCCTTGTAATTAACTTCCTTTTAAATCATAAGTATGATACTATTTTAATTTCCCTCACATTCTCTACCCTATCATTTGGAATCACATTAAGCTGACTCTTAGCAGGCCACCTGGTGTAATTCTATGACATTGAAGGGAGCTGTTCTGGTATGCAGGAAACACTGACAGTCTTCTGTGCTGAAATCCATTTCTCTAACTGATGACAGAACTGGGGGAAATTAATTTTTGCTATTCATAAATACCTGACAGGTTTAATGTAAATGTTTTGAAAAAGACCTCAGCATATGCTGCACATACATTATATATGCAGCAGTGCACTGGAATATTGTATTTCCAACCAATTCAATTTCTAGATCGCTACTACTGAAACTGTTGAAATTTCCCAAATTACTTCCATATTGTAATTTTCTCCATATACATATAGACAACAACAGAGGGCTCCATGAAGCCTTTCAGTTGCTAAACCCAGTTCCATTTAGGACAATCTGTTTGATGGAAATAACTCAGAGGAATATGTACTGTACCTTGCCTGATGAATTAACAAGAAATGAGTTGCTTATGCATGTGATCAGAGACCAGAGGGAATTCTATTACCAGCCTTCATGACCAAGAACACCTTCTCATGAAACACATCAACACATCACCATGATCAACAAATTACCATCACACAGAAGTGAAAAATAATATACGTCACATGATATATAAGATATTACAGATATCATATTATGCCAAACACAATTTATTACTGATAATCATTAATCATAAATTTAATAATTTAATTAAGTTTTAGTTGCAATTTAAGATGTAGCAATTGAATATGATCCTGATTTTAATTGAAGACTCCGTATACATTGTGTTAAAAAAATTTCAGCCTATTTCTGTATTTCACCTAAACTCTGACTAATTGTTGGATATAGTCCAAACTCTAGAACAACACACAGCGGTACCACTAAAGATAAATTAGAAAATAAGAATACATATATTAAAAAACACTTATTTTGATTGAGCAGAAAGTAAAGTCCTATAAGCAAGATCAAATATAACTTAACAGAATAATTTCTCAATATAGTGTCCAGTACATGCAATATTTAAAAATCTCCTTTAGTAGTCTGTTTTAATAGACCATAGCCTAATAGTCTCACAATATCAAAGTAAAACAAGAATGTGAGACTTAATTTTTCATCACATTAGTGTTGTGAACACCCTTCTTTTACAAGGGAAGCCATAGAAACTTCAACCAGGAATATTATAAAATATTTCTGGATTTGAAGATAATTCTGGATTATTTCTCAAGTGCTCTATCTAGAGGAATTAATACGTCTGGGGACTAAGAATCCACTTTCCAAACTCAGATCAAATGCAAATTACACCTGTAAACCAATGCACATTTATGGAAATGAGCACAGTTGAAGTAACTGAAGTACAAGTTCAGACCATGAGTTTTTGGACAAAAAGAACACAGCTTTGCTTCAGTGCAATTTATAGCCGTGTTTGCAGTGAGAGATAAAATAATGTTTTGCTCCCTCCTCAGCAGCTTTGTGATACTTGCAATTGGTTGTCAGTCAAAGACAGTCTAAAATGGTTCAGTTTCTTAAACATAAGTACACACATTTTTTAATAACATGTTTTTTCCTCCGCTTCACTTGCAAAAACACAAAACCCCAAAATTTACACTTCAAATATTCAACTATTTAGAATAATGTTAAATATTCTAAATATTCAAATATTTAGAATAATGTTACATGAATATGTATGTCTGTGGTAAACTCTTAACAGTCCCTACTGGCTACTGCAGGAAAACAATGAAAAAAATGTCATCTTGTTCACTAGAGCACAGTGTGAGA
The DNA here is from genome assembly GCA_013397295.1 of Polioptila caerulea. Taxonomy (NCBI): domain Eukaryota; kingdom Metazoa; phylum Chordata; class Aves; order Passeriformes; family Certhiidae; genus Polioptila; species Polioptila caerulea. Next base: position 796,537 of record VYXF01005523.1, on the reverse strand, counting down.
GTGCAGGGCCAGGAGTCAAACTGGCACACACATTTCTGATATTCACTAAGGAAAGTTCATCGTCAGCATGGGAACATATTTTCACGACCACGTAAACAATACAGTGAACTGTTTTTATTGTATGATTTTGTATTGGTTTAGTAAGTATTCCAAAATTTTATTAATTACTTTTGAAGGAGAAAATTATGAAAGAACTGCACAACTGTCATCAAGGCAGGTGGGCATTATCAGACCTCCTCTGTAGGACAGTTAATGGAACTACACGAATGATCACAAAAAATGGAAAAGCTACCTTTTGAGAAAAATTTTTCTGAGTCAGCTTTTTAGGTTTTTTTCTGCATTTAAACATTTTATCTCAATTAGTGCTATTGGCCAATAATCCAATTCAACTCAGTAAACCTGCAGAAAGATAAATATTTAGTTGCTTAACAATTATATCCACTGGCTTCTCCCATTCAGATAATAACGTTTACTTTAAGCTTTCAGCCAGTTGATTTAAACCACAGATGACTTAATTATCCTAACTATTTAATAGCTTTATTAATTTTTCATACTCCTTCATGTTATACAGCCAACAAAATTATGACACAAAGGAACAAATATCATAGTCATATCCAAGAATATTCAAACCAAAAATGCCAGTGACGATGCATTTCCCCATGTGTTCTCCATCAGTCCTAATAGTCCTGTTCAGTGTTCCACATAGCAAAACCTCTCCATTTGATTTCTGAGCTACCAAGCGTTGCAACACTACATTCTCATTTGCAAGGTCACTGCATGAACTGGAAACATTTCATCTGAGCACATTCAAGGTAGCTAAGGGGTATATATCAGAAATTAAACAAAGCAACAGGACAGCTGAGGACACATGTCCTTACATTTAATTATGTTATTGTTAAAAGAAAAAAACCCCAAATTTTCATTCTTCTGAGGTCTTTCAGTTTATGAAAAGGGACCTCATTGTATTTTTTATGATAGTGTCAAACACAAGATCATCAGTAATGTTTATAATTAAAGCACTTGTGGAGAACCAGATTCCTGATATAATAATTCCAGAAATAACATTTAATAACTATAATGGGTTTCTCAAGAATTTTTGAAAATAGCAGGATCATTTCTTCAAAGCACGTCACATAGTGACTATAAGGAAGCCTTATATACAACAAATTTTAAAAGAGCAATCCAAATAAATGCATGCCCTGACCAAGTTTGAGAGAAGAACATCCCCCCCCCCTAAAAAAAGAAACAAAAAATTAAAATCAATTGGCAGCATGTTTTTTTATTAAAACAAAAATCATAACCTTATGTTCATGTTTTAAGACAAACATCATCTCTTCATGATCAAATTAATCTCAATCATACTATTAATTCCTAGGCAAGCCCTGAGATACACCTTCCTTTTTTATTTGATTAAGCTATTATAACAGAACAGTGTTCTTTAGAAAAGGTGCTGAAATGAAGATGTCTGCCCTGCTTTTCCCATCTATTTAAAAAGATGCAGAATCCTGGTCCTCAGACAGCAGATAAGAAAGCAACACCATTGCCTTACCCAGAAATCATCCAATGGTGCACTGAGTAACCACCACACTTCTCTCAGGAGCTTTCACCTGTCTCTGGACACAACCCAGAAATGCCAGCTCAAAACTGGTTTCAGCCTTTTCTCACACAGCTAAGACTGGAGTGACTGGTGCCTGGTTATACTTCTAACAATGCTCTATCCCCATTTTCTTTGGAAGCTCCCTTCTCTTAAAGAGACAGAGCACAGTCAACAGGCTCTTATCGAACAAGCTAACTTACCTTCAGAAAAGAGGAAATGCCCTCACAAACACCATAGCTGGTGAATGTAAGAAAATAAAGCTTATGAACTCATTATAAATTTTCCTGTAAAGTTAGTAGTGCCTCTCAGGGAGGATCTTAGTTAAGGCTAGGTAGTCCAAGCCTTCACAACATGAAGTTTCAAAATACCAATGGAGCACATACTGTGAAACACCTCAGGGTCCCCCCAGAAGTGGCTTCATGCTGCATCCCCACAGAGGCACTCCACACAGCTCTCAGATACCTCTCGAGTATTAATCAAGATCTCTGCTTAGTCAGACAAATGCATTCCACCTAACTCAAGTGTTCTCCTTGCTATTTATTTTTTAAGCCAAGCCAATTCGGTCTAGCAATGTGAATTGCATATTCAGCTCTTGACAATTGCTAAGACCTCAGGATAGTCCATCACAGGATTTCAAACTTATTTGTTTGGACGGTCAGTTTCTTGACTTGCCTTTGCTGCTATGCCTTGTAGTCATCATACAGACATGTAATAAAACTAATTATTTCAGATAACTATTTTTGATGGTTTATTTTGCCAAGCATGACTAGAGGTTTTTACAAACAGAAAAATGTGTATATGTAGCTGTCCACCTGTACATCACATGCTTAGCCCACTGTTAGCTCATCTGAGTCTCCCCTTTCCCAGTGCACTTCCCTTTCAAGCTCTCAAAACTGAGGATCAATAGTGACTTTCCAGGATGATCTGTCAACTCACAGTGGTTCTTTCAAATGATTCTGCAGGGCAGACTAAATAAATTCAGCCCAGAGCTGGGCTCTCTACTCTAGCACAAGCATGCAAAGACCATATTTAACTGCTGTGGATGGTCATTGAATGTAACATAAACATAAATGCCCTCCTTACAACATGCCTCAATATTGCAGGATCTCTGAACCTTTTCTACAATTAGGCAAACCTCACACATTTTCTACTTAGTCAAAATTTAATATATTGGAAATTTTGTGGAACAAAAATAGTATAAATTACATAAAAGCCTACACAGGAACTCTTTCTTTTGTAATAACACACTCAATTCCTTTTTCATTTCCATCTATTACAAAGAATCACAATGTGACTACAGAAAATCGCAGAAAAATGCTTTTCCCTTATCGTTAGCCATAATTAAGGGGAGAGAGGGAAGACAAACTATGAAAAAACCACAGGAAATAAAGAGAAAAGAAGAAGATAATATTCTTCTCATAATGGAATCTTAAACTGTATTTTTTTTAGTACTTTGCTAGAAAAGCACAAACCCCTCACCTGGAAACAACACAGGATGTGTCTTTTCTTTCTTGCACATACATATGCATTGACACAGTGATAGAAGTGAAATCCTGGCTCTAGATGTAGCTAATACAAGTGCAGAATTAAATTTGAATGTAACTCTTATCTACATCTCCACAATAGCAAAAATTCCAAAGCATGATCTCCTTAAATTCACACAAGGTATGAAAATTATTGGATTGATATTTCCATAATGTTTTATTGCTCCACCTGATTTAGAACACTACAGCTACAATACCTCACTGTTAAAATATCAGAATCCCCCAAAAAGTTTCATGGCAAGATAATAGCATTGTACATAAAATAGATAACATCCCTGAGTTAATGAATCTCTCTTCAATGACTGATTACTTTATAATAAAAGCTATACCTGCTTCTCTCTCAGCAGCTGTGTATGTTTATCCACACAAGAAAAATTTTAGTTTGAGAATCAGCTGTGCTGTGGTGCCTTGAACAAAACAAGCAGGAGGGATGTTCTACTCTGCGGTAGAATAGGGGAGGAGCAGTCAATTTAGGCAGCTGATTTACTCTTCCACAAAAGAGAAACAGCACTCTCTCTTTGAACAGAAAAGAGGTTCTAACAGGTTTACAAAAAACATGCAAAATATGGCTTCTAAAACTGTTTGGTATGAAAGGCGTATGTGAAATGACATGATGGTAAAGAGACAAGACAACTGGTCACACTAACACCAGAATAATAAAGTAATAAAGTAACTGGATAAATTGTCAAATGAAAACAACTTATCAGGCATTTGCCAAGAGATTGCAACAGCAGCAGACAACCAGTATAGAAAGCCATTAGTAAAGGGAAACAAGAATGTATGGAAAAACTCCCTGAAGCAGCTGCAGAATACACAGGCAATGCCAAGAGTAACAAGTCCCAAGAATCAAATGGTATTCACTCAGGACTGCTACAGGAATTCAAGAACCAAACAGTGGAATTGAGGTGTGTAACCTTTCACTTCAATTGTCTTTATAAGTGTCTTTATATATTGTCTTTACAAGTGGCTAACTAGGATATTAGGAAAGAAACAGCAGTCTCCTGTAAAGAAAGTCCTGCCTCATAGAGTTCTGTTGGGGACAAGAAGTCTGGAAACAGGAGAATTTCAGGTGATATAGTCCAGCTGCATTTCTAAATTATATCTCTGAAATAACAACTGCAGTTCTCATGTAGATTAAAAGACACAAAGTGCTATTAGACACAAAATACAAAATGAAATACATTATAAGTTTGCAGAGTGATGGGAAGTGAAAATATTACTTCAAGAGTCTGTCCCAGGACAATGAAAATTTTTTTAAAATGCAGATGTAACTAGGTTATACATGGTAATAAACGCAACATTCAAGTGAAAAAGAGTTGAAAAATTAGAGGGGACTGGTGAAGCTGAAATATGAATGGGACACAAAAATGAAAACCAAAACTAAAATTCAGACAAAAGCAACCCACAAAGCAAGGACAGTACTAAATTCACAAAGCAATTGCCTCAGAGCTGGCCATTGCGTGATCTGGAGGTTGAAATAGCTAGTTCTGTGAAATACTTGGTAGAACACTGAATAGCAGGCAAAAAAAAAAAAAAAAAAA
>VYXF01005523.1:704833-791245 GCA_013397295.1 Polioptila caerulea | reverse complement strand
GGGGGACAGCGGCGCGTCACTGAGCAACCCTTTTAAACAATTATATAGCAGAATCAGAAAAACATACAAGGGTAACAAGAATGACTGAAGGTCTTGATATGAGAAACAAGTAAATAGACTAAGACAGTTATTATGAAATCCACACAGCCATATCCTAGTATTAAACAGTGTTGCCACAACTAACTAATGTAACTGTGTGTTACTGTAAAGACCTTACACTCTCACAGTCTAGTCAGGAGAATGGTTTTAGAGTATAAAAATATCATGTTCTGTTAGATATGGAAATGAGAAATTCATGAAAAATATATGGTGATTTGACATCTTAAATAAAAATATCTTAACTGGGTCCTAGAACTTAAATATTTTTCCTTAAAGAAATAGAGATATTTGTGATGTGGCTGGTAGATATCTTACCAATTACCAAAATATGACTGTTACAAAAATGTTTTAAATTTATCCTTGCAATACCACCAAGGCACTTCAAAAATTAACCAGTGCCTACCCCAGGTGTTTTACACACACATGGAAGAGACAGGTGATACCCAAGGAGCTAAATTCACAGTGTGCTACTACTAAAGAAGCCCAAAGAGCCAACCTATATCAATAGCCCCATTACAGACTTTAAAGTTATTCATACAAAATATGAACACCTACTTCTGGATAAAAAGAACCTATGAATTCTGTAGTTTTTACGCATTTCAAATCTTTTACCAATTTGGTCTAACTTCTTTTTATTTTGTTTAAAAAAAAAAATCAAAAATGATTCCCTATTAAATTAGCTCAGCAACTGGCTTTGGGTCACTCAGCCTGTAACTCAGACTGATAATTTAAAATACTCTAGAATGAAGAATACCAGTAAAACATGGAACTCTCAGGTCACATCCTTTTTTAATGGATAAAATATTCCATCTAATTTACCATCACTAAACTTTTTTAACAGAGATCCAAGAGCAGGAATGCCAGAGGCAGTGATAGTCTGCAAGGATTGTATTTATGGTAGAGTAGACGTAAGGATAAAACAAAGCAAAATTGTATATCTAAACAGCTTTTACATTGCAGTATGGCCAAGATCAAAGGGATACTCACAAATTATTTGCTGGCTAATTAATTTGCACTTTCGCAGCCCAAGCAATTATGTCAATACATTAGCACTAACAAAAATTTATTATTGCATTTTCAGCTATATATATATCCAGCTGCAATCCCTAGTTTTTGATAATAGGCAGTGCAAATAGACATCTCCTTGCCCAGTAAATTTCTGGTCAAAGCCAGGCAGCACAGAGTCTGGTGGACTAGGATACAATAAAAAAAAATTACAGAACAAAACCAAAAATTCCAAAACCTACGAGTAAAAAGACAAGTATGTCCATACCTGTGTTGTAATACTAATACCAAAAAACCTCTCCTAATTACATGTCCAGGATATCAAAGAAATAAAGAACCACCCAAGGAAGTGATGGAGAGTTTACATTTTATGACCTGTTCTTGTTGTGCACAGCACCTCTTGCTCACACTACTGACATCCAGGATTGAGCCCTAAGGGAGTTGTTCTAAGTGAGGGTTTTTGTATGTCGCATTTAAAAGGAATACAAACTGACAGAAAAATAACTCAAAATTGCTATAAAATAACAGGTACCTCCCAATGCACAAGCAAATGACATGCACTTTAATGTAACACATTTCTTCTCATTTTGTAGTAAGCTAAAACATACTTAAGGTTTGCATAAAATGTATGAAAAAACACCAATTGTGTTAAAAATGAAATTAGTAAAAAGTTTTAAATTATTGATTTTATTAATCAAATGCTGCTAGTTCTAAACCATATCATTCGGCTTATAAAAATAATATTGAAACAATTTGGGCTTTTTTATTGAAGTAATGGATGAAAATATTAAAATTCTTTGTTTAGGACTTGTGTCTTCTTGGCACAGAATTGCACTGGAAAGCTGTCACAATGGGATTTAACTACTCCACATAATCCTTGATGTGGAATGTGATTTTTTACAAGGCAGCTGCTACACAAAGAGTAAGAGTGGGAGCTCATCCATCACATGGCTTCACCCATAGCTACACATTTGCAAGGTGAAAACACTGCATAGCTCCAAAGCACAGAAAAGCTTTGCTCTCCAGTGCATGGGGACTGGTGGAAGAGTAGAGCAGTCCATCCCCAGGAAACCCTGCCATCAGTTGTGGACGATCTTCGGAAAATCAGCAAAATTCACCTTCTGTTTCAATAGTACCACCCTTCTTCTCTGAAGTGTTACAAAAATTACTGATACTTATTAAAAAAAAAAAAAAAAATCAAGTACAACCTCAATACCTCAATGTTAATACAAACTGATTTTCCCTGTCCAGCCAAGTACAGGCAGCACCCAGATGCCTGGAGGGCAGACACACCACAGGGCTGTGAAGGGAGAGCATAGAGGGCTAACACAGGACTGCAAACAGGACAACCACCTGAGGCTAGGCAAGCACACACCTCGTCTGCAGGCAACAGGACTAATGCTCCCAATGTCCAAAGGCAAAAAAGGTTTTGATGCAGCAATGGTCTTTGAAGTGTATAACAGGAAATCATATAGATCATCAGGAATATCCATGAATGATGACACAAGCATGAAATGTTAATTCCTTCTCTTGGGTTTTCTCAAACAGAACTTACTGCTTCTTATTAGAGGCTCTCTGAGTCTGTTTAAATCAATTTTTTCCTGTTAGCCCATTCTGAGTTTCTGAAAACACTTCCAACTCACTTGTGTGGAACAACTGATTCAGAGAAAGTAGAAGCAGAGGCAGAGAAAGCTAACCATCTCCTGGAAAAAAGGAAGGACTCTAAGCGCAAGGCAGGAAGCAGCTGATGTTTACCCAGTGTAAATAACATTTATTTTGTAAGAGTAGCATCAAGAGACATGATCTTTCAGCACTGAGTGCATGGTTTTTGCCTGAGGGGAGTGAGTATTTCATTTGATTCCAGGCTTGTGACCAGTCCTGTCAATAGAACTTCAGCCTCCTCCAATTTCATAATTTAATTCCCTCCCAAATTTAACTCCAGAGGATTCCGTCACAGTGAAATTCACTTCAGTGAATCAGTGGAATAACAGGACTTTCACAGGCAGGCATCTTCAGCTGTAACTAAATTTTCAACCAATCATCACTGCTTTGCATCGCATATTTGCCCAACAATGAGGAAAAGAATGCCATACAGGCTCTGGAAACACACATACACAGTTATGAAATCATTCACAGTTACTGCATTCAGAAACAAAAGGACTATTTACTGAATCACCAGCAATACAACAACTGCATTCACAGGAACTTTGCTGGACCATCATCCTAAGGAATAGATTCCTGATATTGTAAACAGCATAAGTACTCCTACTATATTTTATGTACATTACTTTTCACCACCCGTACTTGCACCACAAATCACACACATCTCATTTGATAGCCCACAACCACAATCTGTTTTGCAATATCTTTAGAGAAATAACATCTCAGATGCTGAAAATTCCTCAGTGCATTATACCTTTGGGCAGCTAAGCAGAAATCAAGATGTATTGTGAATGTAAGTGTAAACAAGCCATTTATTGTAGGCTCAGATTGGTGAAATTAAATAAAATAATCTGGGATTAGGGAAATTCGTATCATGTGAACTACAGTAAGCAAAATGGAATGAAAAATTAATGAGAAAGGCAGTGAGAAGGTCTGTCAGAATAGACTCGCACATGCACAAGCTGGTCAGTAGCAAAAAGGTGAAATACAGAGAAAAGATCATCAGATTTCACCTGGAAATGAAAGAGAAGACATAGAAGGCAAAAAATATCCTTTTCTTCAGAGCCAGATGATTTGTTGCATGTTTAACAACAAAGGAATTATCTCCTCTGCAGTTTAGGCAAACCCACAACTTCCAGAAAATTTCTGCACCAATTTGAGCTTTACAGACCCTATGATCAACCTATAATCGGAAGCATGTACACATGTACCTCTTCAAAACTTGGCATTCTTCAAAATAAATTATTCAAAAGAAAGCAAAAAGTCTAGTCACTAAAAGTCTAGACATCACTAAATTTGCTCAGATGATTGAATTCAGCTCAAGAGAATTTACACCCAAAGGGGATGCTTCTCTGAGAACAGATCACTTCTTTGATCAGGCCATCAAGTGTCACCTCCTTTCTTACCACAAAAAAAAACTCTCAGTGAAGTTACACTCTTCCCTGTCCTGTGTGATACCTGTTGAAAACTACTCGGAAAATCATTTTAAAAAACCCCTAAAACTGAAGCAGATTATGTCTTTCACATTTTCCCAGTATTAAACTGCAAAACTTGACGCAGTAAGAGAGAATTTTCCCCTACAACAGCATCATCAAATGTCACAGATTTTTCAGCATACTTCTTGCAATGTCCCAAATTTCAATAACAACTGATTGGAACATGTAAAATATGTCAAAGAAATTACAGCATATCAGAATAAATCCACACTGACAACTGATAAAACCCATTTACCAACAGGAAAACATTTTTCACCAGGTAAAAAAAACCCACCTCTCTCCTCTCAATCTTGATTATTAAGGAATTCATGTACATTACTTCGGAAGGAGACATTAAGATCTAAAATTCGTAACTTTCCTGGATAATAATAAGTAGAGTTTTAAGATGTTGATTTCATAGTATTTCCTTATGTCTGACTTCCTTCCATTCCCTCAGCATGTCAGAGACATAATCACCAATCTACCTCTGTATCCCAAAGTTCTAATGACCTGATCACCTTGTTAGGTTCCATGTCCCATTTTTCTTCCTTTCAGATTACCTCACTGATTTACATAATTACATTCACTTCAGAGTAACCATTTATCCTAATTTGTATCTGTTTGAATTTTGCTGCTGCTTCTTTTCCAGGAGATGGCTTGTGCTCCTAACAGTTCATTTCTTCCAAATGCAGCACTCGGTCTAATGAAGTTTATGAATTTATACCAACAAACATTTTGGTATGCACATTAGGAGATCATAGGGAGCCAGCAAAGGAGGGCAGCTTCACCTTGGCCTGTATGACAGCAAACACACACAGGGGATCGAGGGAAGTGGTTCTCCAGGGTTGGGCAGTGACAGAAAGACAGAAAGAGGAAGTGGAGCAAATTCAGTGGGAGGTCACAAAGCTGGTCAGGCAGCTGTGGCACAAACCCTGTGAGGAGAGGGCACTGAGGGAAGGGGACTGTTCTGGCTGGAGAAGACAAGGGCAAGAGGTCATCCAGTACCTACAAGGTTATTATCAAGGAGTTGGAGCCAGGTTCTTTGCAGCAGTACGTGGCAGGAAGACAAGAGGCAATTGACTAAAATTGAAGCTGGAACTGCTTCAAATAGAAGGGAAGAAAAAGCTTTTTCATTGTGAGGACAGCCAAGCATGACCCAAGTTGCCCTGAGAAGCTGCGTAGTCTTCATCCTCAAAGGTTTTCAAGACCAGACAGGATAAAGCCAAGAGTAACCTGGTCTGGTCTACATAACAAGACCTTACTTTGAAAAAGTGGTTGTGCTACTTTTATCTCCCATTAAGTTCCTGTATGATAAAATATATATATAACAAATAGTTATTGATCATTTCTTGATTATTTAGTACGCAACTTGAAAGCCCCTGATTTCTAGATTTGCAGAAACACTGAACACAGTGGCACACAACGGAGCACAAACTGATGCTAAAGAGAACACAGAGTGGTGGATGATCACAGAAAATGTGTTACAAATAAGACAGCAGGTATTACAAGGTACTTTGGATTTCAATCTCTCTCTGCCTAAGTTTCAAAGCCTTAAAAGAAAGAACAACACTTTGTCTACAAAAATACTGTGGAATAAATGAATGTAATTTTAGAAAGTACTCAGGAGATTAATTGTCTGTAAAAAGCCCATTTGAAATTAACAATTCTATGTACAGCAGAGAGTCTGAATAACTATCAATAAACAAAGCATGAGTCTGTGCTCCAGAAATTAGTATTTTATCAAGTGTTTTGCTTCATAAGCAAAACATGTCAAAACAAAGAAAACAAAGCAGCAATAATGCTTCATGATTCAAGAAAAGCTAAATAGTGAATACCATAAAACTAAATCAATACAAGCTACCACAACATTCCAAACTGCAAAAAAATACAGCACAGTGTTCCATTTTGCACAGACAAAGCAAACAGAAACTCTGAGGATTTCCTTCTTGCTTGAAGTGCAAAAGTAAGCTACCACTGTACTTTTAAAATTTTATGAAGGATAGAAAATTAAAGATGAAAAAACGACAAATATTATACTTGATCCTCAAATATAAACCACAATAATTTCCTTGGAGTACTAGTTTAACAAGCTATTTTTGTTCTGTATTTTTTACAAGGCAATTCTGAAAAAGATTAGGCTACAGAGTGAATAGTTGAAGGGTTATTAACCCTAAAGAGAATTCATTCTAAATACCCTTTAACAGTACATAGATCACTATTCCAGTTCAGCAGACATCACAAGTACACTTTTGTGTGCATGGCTTTTGAGGGATAAGAGTGGATAAGCCACTCCACCTCAGGAAAGGCAAGTAGACAGTCATTTTTCCAAAACAATTTACAATTTACAATTTGGCAATAGAACAGTTCTGCTGGCACTCAGAGATTTAATACAAACCAAAAGTTAAGATGTTACAGTGCTTAACTTCCAGTCTTTCGTAATGTTATGTAATATCTCAAGCTAGAGGACCATCTTTAATTGTAGTTATCAACATTAAATTATAAAACCATTTAGCAAAGGACAGTCCCTACATGAGAGTTTGGAGTTTAACACCCAAAATGAGATGCAAGAGATGAGGAATGAAACTGTTGAAGAGATTAGAAAATGAAGCACGACAAAAAGTGGAAGTGTTCATATAAAACCAGTCTAACACAAATAGAAGTCATACATCCTGCCTTATTGGCCTCTGGATCAGCCTCCAAGTGAATTAAAGTTACAAAAGCATGCAACAGTAGACCCAAGAAATACAGTCCAATCTTTAGAGTCGCAAGTCAACATTTCACTTATGAGACCCACTATCCCAGCCAACTTCCCTCCTGGAAAACCTTTGGAGTCAGGGGAAAGCAATCCACAGAAATTAGCTACTGTCAGACCCAAAGACACTGCCTTAAGGGAGAGCAGCTACAGGTAACACTTCCCTTTTAGGTTTGTGTATCATGAGACAAATCAATTAGTTGGAGCTACTTCAGACTTAGAGCCCTTCCTCAGAGATAAATACATGAGACAAAGCAGTGAGTGTTCTCAATTTTGCAAATGGTAGTTTTACTTCTGTCAAGTTGCACAGCAGGTTTTTTTTCCACAAGTTTATTTATGTCTACTTTATATAAAACTACTAGCCCTGGAGTCACTTGATTTCCTGTGCCATATTGTAGAATTTTACACTTACTTAGAGATTACTGATGTTTCATTAGAAAGACTTCACTAATTTTAAAAACAGTACCTACTTCAGAGCAACAATTTATCAAGGTCAGCTCAAATCAATAGTTTTAATATTTTAACATGGATAACACCACATCTAACTCTCAGATAACATTGTTCATATCTAATGCACATTAAAAACTGATCCTTCTGCTTTCAATGACAAAATGGAATTACTGACTTTTCCAATTGTTATCAGTTGTTCTCTACTTACAAAAGACAGGTTTCTAAACAAGAAAATTATTGCTGTGCTATAACAAGAAAAAAAAAGGAGGAATATTTAGTGGAAGTCCATAAGAGGACTCATCTCAGCATGTGGATTTGTTTAGTTAGTGAGGAACCATCAATTGAAAGAGAAGGGAGACATGTTTGACCTTAATCTACTGCACAACACCCTTCATCTGTCAGAAATTTTCCAATATCTAGTATGGACACAACAAGGAAAAGACACGCATAGGAAAAACAAAGTTTGCTACAACAATAAAATACAACAAATGAATAAATATGCTGTGCAATATTTAGCTGTTCAAAACTTAAATGAGGTTAAGACAATAATGTTTGGTGTCAGCATCAATGAGCAGGTTCTACATTAATTTGTGTTCTCCTGGTCTTTAAAGTGACTTATTATGAACTTAATCATGAAAAAAGGGAGACACATTTCCCTGGGAACACGGCAACTGAACCTTACTTTTCTCTGAATACTGTAACATGTTCGTCCTGTGATACAGTCACTGCCCTCTTGTTTCCATCTTCCTAAAGAGAACATGCCTGGTGACCGGGTCCATTGCTAAACCCAATTTTTTTCAGGAAAATTAGAAGTTAGTAAAGAAAATCAAGACATATATATAAAATATATAAACATATAAAAAACCCCTATGACCAACATGATAAAGTGGTATCATGGCAGATTTTAAGGGAAAAGCACATCTCAGTTTACTAGAACCCTTTCCGTAGTTTAGCAAGAACATAGAAAAATGACAGACCTATCTGGGCTTTTAATGTCACATAAATAAACTTCAAAAGAGATATTCAAATATTAATCACAGCAAGCAATGAAGAAAATCACTAGGAAGAGTATAGGAGAGATTGATTCACATCAGACTGAGCTAGGGAAAACTTTGAAAAATTCCAAAAGAATCAAACAACAAAAAAACCTCACACTGGAACATGAGTGGCATACACTAATTTAGACAGATTCAACATTATCCCTGTTAAAAGAAGTTGTGTTGAGATATACACAGTAATCATCCTAATATTTGAATTCTCCAAGGAAAAAAATTGTAAAAGTACCTTACAAAACAGAGGTCAAAAGAACAAACGGAACATCACTTTTTACCAACAGCAATCTATGACAGAGTAGGTTTTCAAATATTTTCTCTACCTGAGCCCAACTCACACTACTAATAGGAAGAGACCCCAAGGACAATGCAAATTTTAAGAGAAAAGGAGTGAGAACTGAAACAGAGCTGTTTTAAAGTATTTTCTCTCTGTCTGGAATGGAAAAGAACCACAAAACTGATGAATACGAAGCAAACAGTAATACACAGGTTTGACTGGGCAACTTATATTTGAAAAAAACTGAAAAAATTAAAACAATAGCAATGTCTTAAAATGAAATAAAGGGGAAAATATTTTGAAATAAGTTAAAAGTATATTACTAGGATGCAAAATAGAGTATTTTTTACAAAATAATAAGTATATCTACATCATATGTAAAGGTGTCATACTGAAAAAAAAATCATAAAACAGCATAGACACGCTAATATTTCATTTTGGACATTCACAAATTATCAGCCACTACCTTAACTAACGTCAGTTTGGGATGAATGCTACAAAACATTCCTTTCAGAACCTGCTGTGTTGCAAGAGAAAGAAGGAAAGAGTACAGCTGAGCAGCCCTGACTGGAATTCTGTGAGGCAGATCCCCAGGCCTCCCAGGATCCGTCCATGGTACACAACACTGGGGTGGCTGCTGCCATGGCCCAAGTAATTGCAATTTACAGGACTCAAGAAACACCAGACTCTTGTGAAAATTATTATTTCTTTCTGTAGCACAGACATTGTCTCAGTACTGTGAGAAATAGACACGAGTGATGGTAAGAATTTGTCACCTGAGTAAGGTACATGCAAGTGAGATATTTCTTTGTAGAGATTTCACTTTTACACTATTTTATTATCAGTCTGCACTTTAGGAACATACTTAAATAGAAGCCATGTCAAAAAAAAAAAAAAGGAAAACTACTCTGTGACATACTCCATGGTTAAATTAGTAAATGAGGAATGCCCTGCCACTTGTTGTGCAAATAAATCCAGCTAGTATCTAGATAACTTAAGGATGATACATCAATAAAACTATTAAAACCGTAACACAAGTGCTACCTTAAAGTGAAGAAGCGCCTAAACCAGATTCACAGAAGTCAGGGGAGACACAGCACTCTGTACCTTTCCACCTTCTTGGAGAATCACCAAAAATCACTCCAGATAAGGAGACCCTTTGATCTGATACAGTCCAGGGGTTCTTACTCTTCTACTGGCCACTGTCCAAACCCCAAGANTAAAACCGTAACACAAGCGCTACCTTAAAGTGAAGAAGCGCCTAAACCCAGATTCACAGAAGTCAGGGGAGACACAGCACTCTGTACCTTTCCACCTTCTTGGAGAATCACCAAAAATCACTCCAGATAAGGAGACCCTTTGATCTGATACAGTCCAGGGGTTCTTACACTCTTCTACTGGCCACTGTCCAAACCCCAAGAAGACACAGGGTCTGCATTACAGGTAGTAACAGGTATGCAGCATTAAATGTAACGGCAGAGGAAGAGAGGAAGAAATCCATAAATTTTATAGTGAAAATAAATTCTTCTGAATGAAGAAACATGCCAGTTTTTTCCTTACTCTCATTAAGCTGATTTCTCATAAGAAGAACTGAAAGAAAAGATCATTCAAGAGACATCCCCTTTGGGTGACAATGTAAAAGAAGCTGTACAAGGACAGGAAGGCGAATTTATTTTCCCACAATGAAAGCACTAACACTAGAGAACTGTGTTACTATTGGAAACAAGATACAGGTACTGGAGCATAGTTCAGAGTAACTGTACTCACACCCCTTTGCTGATGACCTGGTCCACCTTTCTATTTCCACTATGCCAGCTGATAATTCACATCAGTTCTCTTGCAATAAAAACACCGTTGGCACGTAAGACAACAATGAGGGATGCCTGAAACCCATGAAAAGTGTTGACAGTGAAAAAGAAGGGGAGGAGAGGAAGGGACATTATGAAAACAAAACAAAAGCAAGGGAAAAGTTGCTATGTTAACTTACAGTGATATTCCAAATGGTACTTCGTATATTACTGCAAGGTGCTTGAAGTCTTCCCTGGGTTTATACATTAAAAGTACACTGAATACAACCAAAATGCTTGAATCTAATTATGTAACAGCCCTGCAAAAGCATTCTGTATGAATTTCCAGAAATTTACTACTTAAATTCAAAAATAGTGCTAACATCTTGGGCTTCTTCCCCAAACTGTATCTTGATTTTCAGAATCATTTTGCAGAGGTAACAGTTCTTTTCTTTCCTTCCAACACTTTCCAAAGGACCAAGCTTTGAGTCCTGAGGAGCACTCTGAAGGCATTGGGAATTCTGAGGCTGCACCTGCATACTCACACTGGTTTAAGTGGCCTAAACATGCCAGCTGTCCTCACTCAGCACTCAGCACATTGGTGTCACCTTTGCAGAGGAGTTTTGGTGTGTTGACTTGGATTTTCTCCACAGAAGACTCAGTCAGAAGCTCCATTTTGGATGTGCACCAAATGTGCACTGTAATAGGGACACAGGGCTCCAAACCAGTGACTGGTTCCTTGAACAACTTCAAATCACACCTCTGGTGAAGGCATTTCATCCAACAGTCCAAACTAAAACTAGTCTGAGGTAGAACCCATAACCTAGACTGCTACACTGCAAGAATGCAAGCATGAGTACCAAGTGCTTTGATCTAATGATCTCTTTCACTGGCATAAGCTGAGTGTTCATCACCACTCCGAAATGCTCCACAGATTTCATGTGCTGTAGTTCTCAAAACCAAAACCCTCCTAGGTGCAGAAAAGTGAATGATTGACATTCGCACAAAGAACAAAGCACACAGCAACAACTATTTTGTTTCCTGTCACTGCTTACACTAAAGAATTAAAAGAGAAAAATCCAATTTTTGTGGGAAATTCTGAATCAATTTGTTATTAACATGACATTGCTTATGTGGGTAATTATTGGATAATGTTTAGCAAAGAGCAATTTACAACATGAAGAAGAATAATTAAGAAAATAATCAATGAAAATTAAGTAAATATCCCTAAAATATAGCCAGTTACAGCCATTGTCAACATGGAAGAAAAGCTGTGCAGCAATTAATTTATGTTTTGAGTATTTGGAGAGTTTTATTCACCACTTCATACATTTAAAATTGTACTTTTCCTTTGTGTCTCAGAAAGAGAGGAATGCTGTGTATGCACAGCTCCAGTTTGTAAGCAGACAAAAACCATGGAGAGGTCCTGATCCTGCACACCTGATTCATGCAGCAGGTCCACGAAGTCTGCCAAACAAAGCTACTGCCACAAAAATGTCAAACAAGATTTGACTAATAAATTGCTTCAGTGCTGTCTCATTCTGTAAAACATTTTTCAGAGGTTTTAGGGACTATTTCAAAGCTATATATTAATTCTGCCCCTGATTGATGAATGATTCTATTTAGACAGTTCACTGAAAACAGTTGAACTTCAAAGGCCATATGAAGTCATTTATTATCTCACTTGTGATTTAGAAACACACCAGCTGAAAGTCTCAGTGCATATGGTAATAAGCAGTACTTCCCTATTAAAAACCCTACTTTTATTCTAAGGAAAAAAAAATTTCCCTTCCACAGACTTAGCACAGGACTATCAAAAATCAAATCAAACCCCAAAACCTGTAGTTACATTTTAAGCTGTTAATTTTATTGCTTTTTAAACATAGTAAGACTGTTAAACACAGAACAAAAGACATTTATTCTTACTTGCTTACCTGTAAAAGGGATTTAATGATATGTGTCTATGAAATTTTACCTTCCAGTAATATTATATACAAATTACTAAAAAAGAAAAGTTTCCAACACCATATAGCACCTACATGAAACCATGTCCTGGAGAACATGTGAAGGTTTTAACAGTGCATAATGCTAGCTAGACAAATGTTCCATCTAGGAAGAATGTATTTATATATGCAGGAATGTACAATAATGTGTTCACCCAGAAAAAAGGGATCCACACTGATACAGGAGTAAACAGTTCTTATTTATTGTTTCATAGTCACAGTAGAAAGTCCACTTCTAACTACTTTATTTGAAATGACACAATGAGTGAGGTAATTCTATTCTTTTCTTCTTAAAACAAGTAACAGCTGAGCTTCAATGATTTTTCATAATAATTTGAACACATTACTGGGTAAAATATCTACCATGATAAAAACACAAAGGAAAAAACCCCTAGTTTTTCAACAGTATGGCATGATATTTCTTGTGCTGTGGTACTTCTGGAGAGAAAAGATCAATTCACCCATCACTTATAAAAAGGTGGGGGGGGTGTTAAGTTAAAAATGAAAACAGCATAGCTTCTTGCCCAATGGCATATAAAAGAAAATATATTTACAAGCAGCACATATTAATTCAGTTGGGGTAATTTAACTGAGCTATTCTGTTTACGAAGTTCAAATGGCAAGCTTCTCTCCTTCACTCTAGAGAGCAAAAATGATTCAATGAATATGCTACCTCAGTTCTGAGGCATCTTCATGCAGAGAATTTGAAGTATAGCAATTATGTTAATAAAGACTGCACCAAATATATATTTAGTTTAGAAAAACAACCTGGTTTCAGCCAGGCTTTTCAATAGCAAAACAATATTCTTTACTTTGCGCCATTAAATCTCCTATTATCAGACAAAGCTTACACAGTAACATAGAATTTGCAATTCCAGCACTGAAATTAACAACACTGTTCTTTTTTTTTTTTTTTTTTAATTCCCATCGAGTCTTTCCCTCTGGCTGTTCAACTGTATTTCATAGCATGGCACTATAAAATTCTGGCTCCCTTAAACCCTGCCTAAAAACAATATTAAAAATGTAAGTTACAGACAAAGAACTAATCAAACCTTAAGAGCCAACTGAAAAAGTAAGTGGCATTCTTCTTACTTATCATATTTCAAAGAGCAGCACTTTTCCGTAGAAAGATCCCATTAGTTGAGCTATGACATCTTTATTCTCGTACCTATAAATCATTGCATTGTTAACCTCCGAAACTGCAGTGACTGCTGCCACCTATGGGATCTCCCCAGGAGCGGTCAGGATTTCACTCGGCGGGTCCCTCTGCCGGGGATGTAGGTCTGACAAACGTGCAGGCACTTTTGTTAACAGCAGGTGTCCCCACTTTTGCTGATGTTTTACCTCTAAGTCATCCCTTTAAAAGCATTTTCATGTTTCCTAAAATAAACTCCAACTTCTGCCTGGAGTCTAAGTAGTAGCAAGGTGATTTGAGAGAGGAAATTGCAGCCCCTGAACTCTTAATTCAGTTCAATAAATGCAATTTTGCAGAAAAACAAAAATTCCCTTGTTGTTAGCACAATGTTATCTGCTGTGATGTATTAGTGGGCCCAGAGCCAAACAAGCTTCCTTCTAAAACATAAGTTGAAATAAACCCAAGAACCTTTTAGGCAGGATAAGATCAGCTTTGTTTAGGCAATAGCTTCATCAAAGACACCACTGCTGCATCAGGATAACCTTACAAAGAAGGTGATGAATGAAAAACATTAAAATACATTTAATTTGAAAGTACGACATGATATCAGACTCTGTAATAAATGTACAAACATATGGAAATACCCCTGGAAAACCACTAACATTTGCTGTTGAGCTTTTTCAAATCAGGATATCTGGCTTACTCAAAAAGCAAGCAATTGTGCAGAAAGTCAGTGCAGATTTGTTTACTAATGAGGAAGACAAAAGTAAGTTTACCTACCCTTTAAGTACAAAAACTAGAAACATCTAATTTTACAAATACGTCACCTTCTTCTCTTCAGTCTCTACCCCCTCTATATTTAATCTCAGGGATCATAATTCTATTTGAATACATCAAGGCATCGTTCTTCAAAATCCAAGAGACGGGCATGGATAAAAAATGATGGCAGAGCAAAAGGGCAAATTTAAACCAGACATAATGTAGTTAGAAGCCTAGGTGAAGTAACATTACAGCAAAGAGACTCTCACAACAGAGATTCATTCTGTCAAGTAGAACACATTATCAAAATAAATAAAATACGGCACAGCTCTCCAAAAGGAATAGCATTAACGGGGAGATTAAAGCTAAGCAGACACTGAATAGCACATACCACCCTGCTATCGTTTTGATTAGAGCAAATTAAAAAGAATATAATTTAAGAGCAAGGTCTTCAAACATGGACATTATTAAAGTCAGAGTTTAGCAAAGCAGAGGTGTATTTATTCAGGTTTGATACAGAAGTAATTATTATTAAAAAGACTCAGTACTCAAAAGAAACTACAAAAGCAGGAAAGAAACATGAGAAAATACCTGAGAGACATTCCTAAGGCATCAGTGTCTCTTTGACTGGGCACAAACAATAGCACAATTTGTTCTCTACATATCCCCTCCAGGGCTTAATGACGAGAGAGCTACAAGGAAACTGAAATATTGTAAAAAGGCAGACATGAGCATATACTTGGCCATTCAACACTGAATACTAGAAATACCCAGCCTTTCTTTTGGTGTTGGGAAAAAGCTATATTTTCATCTTGCTTTCCAATTTTTTTTTTTTTAATTAATACTTTATTGCCACAATAAAGATCAATTCATTTTCTATGCAAACACTTTTCCCCATCTTTTTGTAAGAAAACAAAACTCAAAGTCTTGCCATGACTGACTCTGCCCTGACTAGTCTAGAACACTAGACCTACAAAAAAAAACTTACAAGCCCCCTGCCTTCAGCCCCAATATTGGCTGATGTGGAGTCAGAACAGTGACCTACTGGTGCCAAGAAGTGGCAGAAATGCAGGCAAGTTGGGTGTTTGTAGAAATGAGTGCAGGAGCTCCCTTCGGGCACAGTTAGGCATGAGATCTGCTAACCTGTACTGTCCAATCTCAACAGCTTTGAGACTCTTCTCTACCTGCATCAGAGCAAAAAGGAACCTGGGTCTGCTGACTTAAGCAGACCTTCTCCTTTCAGGGGTATAAACTACTCTGAGATGCAAGTACCCCAATGTAATGGTGATCCACTCCCCAAAGAACAGGTCTCTCTTCTCTTTCTACCCTCCTCATTCCTGTCCAAACAATACATTCCTGCACTAGATTTAGTGATTCGGGGTTGTGCATCAAGATCAATGGAAGACTAATCCACAAAAAAACAAACAAACAAAAAAATCCAAGAAAAATCCCCCAACCTACAACCCCCTCTCCTCCCCTCTCCCCCTAAAAAAACCCCCACCCCTACTTTTCCTTTAGACTAATATACTGCCCAGCTCCACAGACACACACTTGTGTTTTGCCAGAAGTGACAGAGGACAGCAGCACCAGGCCAGCAGAGAGGGCAGGAGAGCAGCAGGCAGTTACACCAAGCACTGCATGAAGCTGGCACTCATGATACCCCTTCAAGGGGGCATACAAGTCTTCTCCTCTCTTTTCCACTAGGACAACATCATGGAACCACAGCCTGGCCTCTTCAGCTTGCATTAAAATACACACACACACACACACAGAGTACAACAAAATAAGCAACTCACTTGGTCAAATACATCAATATTTTTAAAACGGAACACAAAAGCTGGGACATCACAGCCTGATGTTCTCTCCTCTCTCCCACAGGTGTTTTGTTTTAATTATCATTATTCGATTAATTCCCTTCCAGGCTGGAAAAGAAACAAACAGAAAACTGTGGGTTTAAATTTAATTTTCAAAGCAAAGAAAATCTGCTTTCCAAACCTGCTGTCTTTTTAGGCACAGCAGAGAAATCTAGCAAATAAATCAAGGCTATTCTGCGAGTAATACCCATAATTTTACAGAAGCTCCTATTCACCTGAGTTTCAGGAACAGAGATTGCTTTAAAATGTTACATTACTGTAGTAACTCATGGTTTGGACCTGTCATCTTGATGCCTCTCTAATTTGAGAGTCCAAAAACCCATTCCAGATATTACTCAACCCAAACCAAGTGTTTTGTAAGAACAATCTCACAAGCCTTAAAACCAGGTATTCCTACTGATTTGAAACACCTTTTCAGAATCATGCACAGACTAGGAAATTTCTTTCCCTTTAAAAACAGATGGTTATACTTAACTATAGAGGAAGTTTTTATTAAGTCACCAAATCACATTCAGCCATTTTTTGTCCTCTAGTTGTTTTGATCATCTAAATCCTTGTCATCCCTGCCCTGTCCTATGGGACATTTCTTTGAGAGATCAGTGAGTTTACTATATAATCATCTCCAGCTTGGCTGTTCTCTATCTGCCTGCAACTGCTTTTAGTAGAGGAAGAAGGTAAGTAATTGTGTTATTGGACTCATTGCTGCTGTAGGAGCAAGAAAAATGTGAAAGAGAGATAAAGCACACACTAAAGAGCTTACTACCAAAACCAAAGGATCCTAAACTTGATTTGCATTAGTACCTGATCAGTAAAGGTGGGGCAGCTGCAAAAGCAGCAGCTTTCTGTTCCATTCTGATCATGACCAGGAAAAGAGTTTGACTATTCAGATAATGCTCTCTACTTCATGTAGCTTGCATATCACTAATCATGCATAGCTCAAAACATGGGGAACCTGGCACTCGAGCATTCAGTAACACGATATGTCATGAACATTATAACCTATAATATGATTTCTATGTCCTTAAGTGAATTACTGTAGTTCCTAGTTATGAACTATTAATTATCTTCAGCATGGTTTGAATAATCTATCTCACTCTCAATATCTTTCCTGTCATACTTTTATAGTCCAAGCAGACCAAACCTGGACCACTCCGAATCCAACATCACAATTCTGCAAAAATTATGCACCAGTCCTGCATACGTCCTTAAATCCTGCCATCTTGATACATTAAAACATTCCTTCCTTTTTTTCTGATTGAGAAGAATATGAACCCAGTCTTCAAGAAACCACAAGTTATTGTACTTCCCTTCCTATTATACATCTCCTGTAGCCATTGTAGTCTCTTATTTTCCTATTGAAATCCTGTAATTAAATAATGTGAATATGATTACTTGACTTACTTTACAAGAACAGGTCATCACTAATAGTTTGATGTGATTATGAAGCTCTGTATCTTCAAAAGGACAAAACAATAAAAAAAATACAATACACGAAGTCAATTATTTCCTATAATCTCTCCATTTACTTAAGGACATTACGCAAAGCACATTAAAAGTAAACCACATCTATTAACATACCACACAAAATTATTAAAAGAAGAAATGGATTGAAAATGCACATTGTTAACATTACACTCACATGCAGGTCCCTCCAACTGACTATACAATAGGAAGAGCTGAATGAGAACCACATTGACCATGATGTATATAATTTCTATTTTTTAAATTCTTGACCTTCAGAGAATTATTAAAAGCCTGTACTTCCACTTCATGGCAACACAATTCTAGAATCTTGTAGTGTCACAATTTTAAAAGTACTTGATATAAACAGTTTTAAATGGTATTTTTATTTGAAGATAGAGTATTACATGACAATATCAAGCCAGGCCCTGCAGATCTACTGTACTATTTTTAAAAGAAACAATATTTTAAATGTCTTCTGAAGAGTTTTTATAATGAATTGTAAATTTCCATTATTTTAACATCCCATTTTAAACATGAAGTACATGCCACCAATCATTTTTAGCTTATGTTCACCTCTTCAGAAATGCCCTCTCCCAAAGAGAGTGAATAATTTCCACAACTTTTACGACAACATTCCAAATGTTTGTTAAATAAAAATGAAAAAGTTCTGAATTTATGATGTAGCATTTCAATGTAAAAATTCCTAGGTTTCAATTAATATTTGCTACCCTATTACAACTTGTGGTTCTTCCATAAACTAAAAGTGGAAAAAGCCTGTCTTCTAACCTGGTTTTCCTATAACTATATGCATGTCCCAGAAAAGAAAATTTCACCCCTTCTAAAACCACTCTCATTTTTATGAAAACCAACTTATTAGGAAGTCACTGACATCACAGCAAAATGGTGGGAGTTCCTCTGCATTTCCTTGCACCATTTCAAAATCTCTTAATACTGCAAGTCAACAAAAAAGCTCTTCCTATTCTCTAACCTTTTTTTTTCTACAGCAATATCCAAAGCATTTTCACTTTCTGTGGGTAATTCAGGATGCAATTTCCAAAGTTCTATGTCAGTCCTAAGAGTCTTAGTCGCCTTCGAGTCTGTTCCCAGCCAATCACCAAGACAACAGGTCATGATAATGAATGAGAGATCTGACCCAGAGTCAATTCACTCAGTCACCAACTTATATTGGAATGACAAGTTACATATATGCCTGGAATTCCCCATCAGTACATATAATCTTAATAAGCTTTGTCACCTGTAGCATCTCAGCCCTTTTCCTAGGCAGATTGTGCCTCGCTAAAGTTTACAAGAACCGATATCATCAGGGGGTTTAGCTCACCTGGTCCCACCTGCCCCCTGGAAAGACTGACCCTCTCTTCACAGCAGATGTTTCATAGTCCTATTCCACACAGGGTCTGATTTAAATTAGATTTTTAGTTGATCCCTCACTCAGGAATAAAATGTGAATATGACTTGGCATCTTTGATCAGAGCAATTTCTTTCTCAGTTTTCCACTAAATGTTTGGAATCTAAGCAAATGAGAACACAGTAGGATTCCAGTCTCTCTTTCTTGTGGCAGTTCTCAACCATAAAGTCTCTCAGTTCTACAGCGTGGCTGCAGTCGTGGTGGTTCCTTAAGACAGCAGACCATGCACCATAATTCTCCAAACTGTTCTGGCCTTGTGGACAGTAAGCTCAAGCTCTTCTGAGCTGGTGCTGTTTTGAGGAGATGGCCGTGTGCTTAGTGTGCAGCTCTACCAACTACTGTCAAGGTAGCTGAGGAAAGCTGAAAAGTCAAGACAAAAAGTCAATCCATCAGGGGCCAAGTCAAGTGGTGTAAGCACAGCCTGAGTGGATAAAGGATCATTTGAACTTTCATACAGCAATTCTCCTGAGATATTAAACAGTCCAAATTGGTCTTCCTCCTTTGTGCCATAGGCTTCTTCAAAGGACACAATGTTTGCCAAGCTGCTTCAGTTAGCAAGGGACAAAGACAACAATCTACACTTGCTCCTTTCACTAGATGCCCACAGAAATCTACTTAAGCTCAGTGCTCCCTTCTGATGCTAACTTGGACAGGAAATACTGTGGTCTGATCTTGTCTTTAGTTAAATGGGCCTGAAACATTTTCTGAAGCTTTTTTTTGCTACTGTTACACTTCAGAAAATATAAAAACATCTACAGTCGTGATGCAGACCAACCCATTATGCAAATTCCATTTTCTTTCATCCTTTAGCTAAAACTTCCTGAAATTTGTCCACTGGCAATAGATTAGATCCTCCAATAAAACTATCTGTAGGTCCTGTAATATCACAGACAGGCTGTCCAATGCTTCTGTAATTATTTCTCCTTTCCTAGTGTCCTAGAAACAATAGGAAATATAAAATACAAGCTTCGAGGATTGCTTGTTTGTTGAGGGTTTTTTCCTTAATTTTTTTTCCAAAATACTGCACTTCTGAGCTTTTACTCCCATTCTGTAATGAGTTACTCTCACCTCAGACAGTACAAGGGTACTAACCTTGCTACACGAATCTGTTAGGGATTAATAGGTATTTATCTCAGTATAAATTTTTTTCCTTCAATTCCCCAAAACATAAAAAACTAACTATCCTTTAAGGTCCTCTGCAAATTGAGGTGTATTTTATAACTCTCATTTTTTACAAATATTCTTCTAATTAAGTGGAAGCTAAATGATAAAT
Organism: Polioptila caerulea; assembly: GCA_013397295.1. Lineage (NCBI taxonomy): Eukaryota > Metazoa > Chordata > Aves > Passeriformes > Certhiidae > Polioptila > Polioptila caerulea. Next base: position 770,752 of record VYXF01005523.1, on the reverse strand, counting down.
TCCTATTTTCATTGTCAGGAAAGTAAATACATTTCAGTCAATAAGGTTGTGCTACAGCAAACCAACTTCAAACAATGCCTGTACATAAAACATCAAGGCCAGCCAGACACTGAAGTAAAAACCTCCAAACATAAATTTTGCCTGGAGTAAAAGAAATATTGCTGGTTTAGCTTTAGCTTGTTAATATGTACTGAATTTCAAACAAGTTTATGGCACAACCAAAAATCTAATTTACACACACAAGAGCATAATGAAAAAAAAAAATTTCTTAATTATAACACATAAAAACTAGAAAAAAGAATAGCCAGAGCAAAGGCTATCAGTCCAAAGGACATTTTAAACACAACACACAACTAATTTTTTTCCTTTATAAGCTTCAAAAAAACCCCAGCACAAGTAGTTCTAACATAACTGAAAAGGAAAACAAATTAGCCTTATTTTCACATTGTTTACATCCCTAAACCTTAAATCATCTTTAATAGGTTTTGAAAATATGACAATTGATGACTGAAATAGACAAAATTTTCTTTTTAGATCTGAGATAGGAAACATCAATTACTTCTGTATTACAAAAATAACACGAGGGTGATTTGAAGGTCAGATAATCTGAAACCATGACTGCTTACTGCGATACATTAAACCACCACGTAGTTCCCTGGACGTCATTAGAGCTACCCAGAGGACTCGGCAGCATCACAGTGTATCTGCTATGCACGTGGGCTCCACAGCTCCTGACAAGGAAAAGGAGCCTCCTAAATTTACAGAGCTTGGTACTGTAATGGACCACTTCATCCTCCCCCACCCAGCCAGGCTGTACCAGCAGGAAGGAAAAAAAAACCTTCCCAACAGAAGATGGACTAAACACAATATGCACCACAAACCAAGGCCCTGACTGCATAAATTGTGAATATTCCTCAACAAAACTAAGCTTGAGGGTGCATAAGGCCACACTGCTGAAGCAAAAAGATCAAAGCCTAAACCAATTACAGCCTAGTTTCACAGGATGCCTTTGAAATGTAACAGTGATATACCTTATTTAACACATTATATTGATTTTTGCTAATATTCGTCAGCGTTGCCAATGTGATTTTGGCTATCAAATCTTTACATACAGCAGTTCTTAACATGCAATAAAATCTGAAATTGTGAACAAAACTATTTTAAAGAACAGATGGAAAACTACTTCTAAATTTAGGTATATGTTCAGCTATATTTGGCCACCTACTTAAACAATATCTGTATCTGAGGCAACAGTGTATAAGCAAAACAGACTAAAGATAACGCTTTATTATAATCTTCTTGTGATGTCAAGGACAAAATTATCTTCAGAATCAGACCTACATAACTAGTGGGGTTTTTTAATTTATCTTGAAAATAAATCTATAACTCAGTAATTTTGCTTTTAATGCTTTCAGGGCTATAAAGACAATCTAGGAGCAATGAATTGTACTTAATTTGAAATAAAACAATGTATTGTATATTTCAATTATGCAGGATTATCCTATGAGAGTCTCCTTACATTTTTTGAAAATCATATACAATGCTTAAATATTCTGTAAGAAAATAACACATTAACTGTTTCCAACAGAACTGCTAAATGCTTTATTAATGTTTGCATCTTAGTAGTTTTTTTTTTTTCCAAAATGAATCAAGTTTACAAAAGAATATTAAACAAAGAAGCATTATTCTCTCTCTGATCTTTGTTCTGATCATGAAGATTTTAAACAACATTAGTCTCACATATAGCAAGTTACTGCTTGTTAACTACTGTTGCCAACTGTTAGGGTACGTCTGCCTCACTATATCAGTTTGACCCAGCTTCTAGTGCTTAATGGTCCTCCAGGCTAAAAGCGAAAGCTGATCCATCAGGCTTACATTAGCATAGAATAACACTCAATGCTTATTGATGTGCATGCAGTGTAACTACCACCCCCGGCACCTAGCTCAGTCCATTATTTTCATTTTATCTCAAGTCATTTGTATGGTTGTCTGCCCCAGTTAAAGCTGTGGCAAGACTGGTACTTAAATGAATTTGTGAGAAAGGAGACAAATGCCCCCTGAACTTCAAGCACTTTCCTATCATGACTTGCTAACATAAAATACACTGGTACTGTTAGGTCCACTTAGCGAGCATATCTAGAATGGCCTTAAGTAGGTAAGAAAAATCACTTAGGACTCTATCAGCTAAAAGGACTGCTGATTAAATGCTGGGGGTGGTGGAGCGTAGGCTGTGACTGTTTGGGGTGTTATTTTTTCAGTGTGATGTTTTTAAAATGCTGTTTTGGTTCTGCTCATAAACCAGGAAACTTCAGCATCGTAACATTCAAGACATTCTGTTTTGAGTATCTGGCTTTAACTGAACACTGTTCATTAAGATTAAAAATACTGTGAAATCACCACACTGTAACAGGAAAAGAAACCCCACTGAAACTTAAAGGCACACATGGTATAATCATCTTAACAAAAAATCTTTGAAAACTAAGCAAGCTATCACAAGCTTCAGGGCATGCCAAACTATGTGGCCACAAAACATAATTATGGCAACAAAAAGCCATGAATATTCAACAGTATAAAGAAAACTACAGAAAACAGATTCTAAAGTTTCCCTTCACACACTTTCACAAAATGTAAACTAAAAACTGCTACAATTTTTGCATTTTCCAAGAAAATTATAACTGAGTGTTACAATGCAAAAAGAGCCACTGCAGATGTTAACATAAACATAGTGCTCTTCTGAGCTTGGGTTTAAACAGGCATTAATCAATCCCTATTGCTGCATGGACAGGAAAGGATAGAAATCCAAGAGAAAAATGTTGGTCAAGCAACAGTTATGTCAACCATTTTTAACATATGGTCAATCAGTTAGATTGCCCAAGGAGTCTGACATATTTTCCACCATAAAAAGCACTACTATCCCTACTTGCATTTGGCACTTAAATACAAACATGATTCTACAGTTTTAAAAAGGATCAGCCAAAAAATTAAATATGCTATGACACCAAAAACTATGAAAGAACAATCCTCAGAACAATGCCTCAGCCCTTCTACCCTCCCATCCAACATTAACGAATGACAGAATGGTTATCCAAAAGACTGACTGAAATCTAGTTAATAGGTTGTTATTTCTTAATAAATAAGAGTGTTGATGCACTGGTAACTCAGTCTGTGTCAAGAAAGAAAAATTTAATGTGAGGAAACAGCAGTAAGCTTGAAAAATATAAGTACATTAAGAGGATGCGTGTGTTGAGGAGGGGACATCACCTTCCTTCTTGCAGCGCTCCTGCAGCACAGGGAATGCCCTGAAGCTGGCTGGTCTCCAGTCCAATAGGGCAATTCTCTTTTTACCACAGTGAGCCTCCAGGACATGAATGTAAGCAGGAAGATTATTAGTACTCTTGGGCAGTCAGAATGAAAATATAAGAATTTTATGCTTTGAGTACAAAACTGTATGTGTTAAGAGCAGTAGTATCTTCATGAGTTTAAGAACATTTAAGAGATGAAAGTGTGAGGAAAACCAAAACTACTAGTTAGTTCCAATGCTTTTATAAGGGTTACCCCACTCCTCTCCTCTGGCTAAAATTAAAATCTGCATATGTAGTCCAGGTAGTTAAAATTCCTCAGAAGTCCATAGTCCTTCAAGAAACAGAAGCTGCTTTCAAAAGAGTTTCATGGATCAGAAACAAAGAGAAGTAATAACAAAATGAAGAGCAGAAAAGAACTGAACTATGCCAGGCCAAATGTTAATCTGTAAATGCTCTCTGGAGTAAAACTCCATTGTAGCTACACATACAAAATATTGTGGGAATATGGACCTCCCTGTAATAACAATATTTGGTTCAGCATCTGACACTGTTCTGAATAACTACAGTCAGCCACATGTGTTTTTATAATCTTTTTCAACAGAATGCAGACACTTTTACTTTTGTTTAACAACAGCACTTAGTCTACAGAAGAGCTAAATGAAGCAGTAAAGTTACTTTGGTATAGATTAGTAGAAGCACACCATAAGGCAGTCCTCCAGCACAACTGTTTGTAGAGCTACCAAGCAGTGTTGGTATTTATTCTTTGGAGGAAAAGAGAGAGTGAGTTATGTGCCCATCATATAGGGATTTGTACTATGATTACAGTGGATGCTGAAAAAAAACACTGAGAAGCTGCTGCACAACAGCAGACATAATCTGAATATTAGGTTTTGAAGTAAAAGCACAGACTCTATTTAGAAAGGCAAAGCTCACAAGAAAAAATAACTAAATTCCAAGAAGGTTTTTGCACACATAGTATCCTAAAAGGTATTACACCACCAATGTAATTAATTTAGGAGCTTTAATTTCTGATCCTTCATTACTTGTTCTTTGCTTTAGATTCTTCCCTTCACTCACCAGCACTTCAGAGTAAATTGCTACTCAGCCCATTCACACCCTGAGATGGACACAATGAACATGCACAAAGGGTGCTTGGCATGGCAAGGAGGGCAGGAAAAGCTAGGCCACTCAGTCAAGGTGGTACCTATTAAGAAGCAGACAATTCATAGGCTAAGTTCTTCTAAGGACAGGCTTGAACAGGCACATGGAGTCACCATGTATTGGCTCAGATGAGACAGCAGAACTAAAGAGTGGTCAGAATACTTCCAGTCATTGGTCATGAGGCACTGCTCATTTTCAGGGGCATGAAAACACCCTGTGGCCTTGTTGACCACATCATCCGTTCCTCAATCTTGGTCAATCTTCCTTGGCTTTGAAAAAAAGGCATTCTTTTTTATGTCACACTAACAAAACCTCAAGGAATTGTATGTAGTGCAATTTAAGGACATACTTAAAAATTCTTCTACACTAGGAGCCACAGCATGTGAGGTATTACTAGATGATTACTTCTAAACCCTACATAAGCTGTAACACTGAAGACCAAAACCTCTATGGTTCTCAAGTGAAAAGGGTTGAGGCAGTATGAACAGGTATGTAGAACTCCCTTTTTATTCTTTGTTTCATCAGAGATTAAATGACAATGCCTCCATTGTCATTTAATCTCTGATAAAATAAAGAACTAGTTCCAGTGAACCACCTACTCAGCCATATATTGAAAATATGTCCCTCATATTGAAAAATGAATCTCTCAGAGACAAAGTAGCTTCATTCCCAGGCAGCCTGTTCTATACATTTCTGACTAACCAATGTATATTGACATCTTTGAATGTAATAAAGGAGGAATATATGTTTTGCTACCCTGAGAACCTAGGACAAATTCAGGAAGTCAACACAAATTGTTCTTTTTTAAGATGTTTTTTTTTTTCAAGGAGGTTGCAACTTGATTCCTAATCCTTGCTCTTTCAATTGAGGTTATCAGCAAGGGTGCCAATTAGTACACACTGTAATACTCCACATCATGTGTAAACCTAATCCACAGAGAACCACAGGAAGATGGACTGCAAAATAAGCCTCTCACTTTTTTCCAACCACTAACATGGTGATTTCATTATATTATGGAGTCATAGAAAGATCTCCAAACATTTAAAAGGAAAATGAGTATGAGCTCTAGTGCTTAAAATAGAGTCAAGGAAGAAAACCTATTAAGTTTGTTTTGTTTTGTCATCATTACTACATAATAATTATCTTGGGTCAGGTAACCCGCATGCATGCATAAAAGCCAAATTAAATCTTGCCTTTCGTGAATTTCAGAAGACTCAAAATATTTCGCACCAAATTTCTATTAAAAAAAAAAAAAGTAATACAAACTAGCTGGAGCTTATTGGGTATTTCACAGAAGGATAATTTTAATGACAATCCTATTAAATCATCTCCACATGCCACCTTAATTATTATATACCTCTGGAACAGACTGCCCTTTCTTCTCAAGCCCTGTGGGAACTGATAAACTAGCTCTGCAGAAATGAGCTTTCTGGCTGTGTCTCAGGCCCTTTCTCACCAAGCATTCCATAACATTCTTTTCCAACAAACCATGTGGGGGTTTCTCTTGGAAAGAAGTGTGGGACAAACCAACAGTCTTCTGCAGGTTGTCCCAGCAGAGTGAAAGCCCTATGTGATCAGCTGGCAAAATCACAACTGAAAAAACCATACCAGCTCCCCTCAAAAATAACTTAAATGAAAAACTTGCACGTTACCTTGGAATATCCTTGGGAATTCTGTATCTTGGTATAACTGCCTCGACCCAAACACTTCAAAATAAGAAAACACCAGACATATCCCACATGTTCTGAAAGGAAGGTGCACATTCAGAATGATAATTCATAAAAACAAATAAGTAAGAATAATGATCCATACATTAAAACAGTTAGTTTGGTTGAGAGTATTCGGCATTCATACATGCACCAGAATACCTGCATCTACACAAAGCACTCAGGTATGTGAGAGATAGACACAGATGTCATCCTAACAAGACACTGTTACAAACCTTTTAAAACAAAATAACGTGAAATTGCATTTATTGTGCGTAGTCTGGGATGCAGAGGAAGACCCTGGACAGAAAACAGGAAGACGGAAAATAAGGAGCATTACAAGTAGTAAATATTGTTTCAGAATAAGGACGGATAGATGTAAGAAAGGGATTATTTTGGAGGGACTGGATGTATTGTGGAATGCAGAAAGAAAGTGTTAATTAAGTGTAAGGACTGGGACCAGAGATTATTGAGAACAGAGAAGTGGATTTAACAGCTGAAAGTGAGATGAAGTCAGCAGAAATAAGAAGTCATTTAGAAGACTCTTGAGGTAGCAGAGAAGATTTGTATCTGTTTAATGTAATAATTTAGGAAAGGAAACAAGATATGGAATGATTTTTAGAACTGGATAGAATTAGAGTTATATATATCTCACAGCTATGATTAAAAACACTGAATCTGGGATCATATCATTTTTCCGAATATCCTGCAGTGAAGACAATTGTTCTTTAATTCAGTGTACTTACAGAACACAGAAGAGAAATACAGCTTCTAAAGGTGCTCTAGAAAGACAGTTAAAGAGTAGAGGAAGAAGCTGGAAGAAAAGAGTGAATGACAACACAAAACTAACCAAAAGGGTGGCATGGCATTCAGTCGACCAGGGCTTGAGTAAACCCCACAGGAAAGGAGGAGCGGCTGAGAATCAGAGCCCAGCACTGCTGGATCCCAGCAATCCAGCAGGAAGGACCATCAGGAGCACAAGAGCTAGTCCCTGCAGGAGTACCCTCCTCCTCACACAGAGGTGCTGGCACCATTGCTGAGAGCCTGGCCGGGGCCAGCAGTGGGTCCATCTCGGAGCCGACTGGCGCTGGCTCGAGCGGACACGGCGGAAGCTTCCAGCAGCTTCTCACGGAAGCTGCCCTTGCAGCTGCCCTCACTACTAAAACCTTGCCAAAAAGCCCCAACACACACTGTTAACACAGGCTGTTTAAGAAAGCCCTGAGCAAACACTTCATACATACAGTAAGAAACCAGAATCTTATTCACTTCCCAATGCAGTAGCCAACAGAGATAAGGAAAATGATAGATGGGAGCTTGGCCTGAATTTATAGATTTCTACCACAAAATATGTGCAATTTGACAGCTACTTTCTCTGCCTCTTCTCTTAGTTTCCTATTGACTCATACTTAAATCCTTCTTGAAGGGCTTATAGAGCTACAGTCTTCACCTACTAAAAAAGTGAGTTTGTGATTATAAATTCAATTCTAGTACATTCTCTTCCTTAAGATTTCTACCTATTTTTATTAATCACTGACTTTGCACAGAGCTGCTTCTGCTGACAGGAGTGCAGGTTTCAGTATTTGACAAAACACAGCTTCAGTTCAAGCTCTTCAAAAAAGTATTTAGTAAACTGAAACAAAAAATGCTTGCTCCAATAAAGTCCATGATACAAATTTCTTTAAACAAAACTGAAATCCACCCTCTATACTGAACACGACAAAAATTATGCCACTAGCTGAATTTCATTGCCAAGCTGTCAACTTGAATTTCTTCTGTTTAAAAATAGCTGTTCATTACATTCAGTAATGGGCTGTCAAAGCATTACAGCACTGAACCTATATCATATACAGTAGCAATTGGGCAATGTGCATTATTGTGTTTAGATTACTAGCATTTTTACAAGACCTCTGGGCTAATTTTAAATGAGATGGTTGACTTGAACTGAATCAAAACCAATTTTATTTTACTTCAAAGCTACTACAGATTTTCCATTTGTACCTGACTAAATCAGGCCTTAATCAAAGTAAAACGAAAGATTTACTGAATGTGACCATACAGTGTATTCATCCTTTTGTTTGCTTTCAAGGATATATTTACTCTAAACAACATACAAATAATAAAAATACTATACTTGCCAAATTAAATAATATTCCCAATGGTATGAATTGGCATTGTTGCTCCTATGAATACATAATAGGTAGTTAGCAAAGAAATCATGCCTAAAGCATATATGAAGTAATATTTTAGCAGGGTGAAATAATTAGAGAGGTTTTTAAACTAACAAATGCATAACCTGTCTTAATAGCTCATGATCTAATTTAGCATATCATAAAAAAAAAAAAACAACAAAACCAAAACAAACTATAAAAAGGTATCTAGAAAGCACAGCTGAAACATCCTTACACAGCAGGATATCATAAACATAAAGGCATGCCAGAATGGCTCACAGCTATGAAAAAAAAGAGACTAAACCAAGATCTGATGACTGCAAATATAAATAATGAATTCTAGGGCCAGATTACAGACTTCTTTATCTTCATTAAAAAACCCAACAGAATAAAGGAAAAACAGACAAACAAAAAAAATCACACACTGTGTACAAAGCTCTATATCTTCCTTGTTTTGCTGGAAAACAAATTATTTTTCTACATTCAGAAAACAAGAACTCCACTGATGCAACTCAGTGGTTATACTGGGCTATACGGTTCCTCAGTTTCCAGTGAAATATTTTCCAGAGTTTGTAGTTCAGCTGCAAAACATTTGCCATGTTAAGACGTTTGTCAGACTGGGTTTCAGCATCAAAGAAAAAACCCACCATTTATTAATCTTAATTATGACCATATCTTCATCTATTACATAGATGGATTGAATACTATATAGCAGGGAATTGAATAGGAATGGATTTAATATTACATAGTAGGATTGAATGCACCCCTTGCAAATATGTAGATAACACCAAGCTGAGTGACATACCTGAATAACAGGATGCCATCCACAGGGACCTGGACAAGCTCAAGGCATACACCTGAGGGAATCTTGTGAGATTTAACAAAACCAAGTGCAAGGTACTGCAACCACGGTATCAACACAGGCTGGGGGATGGAGGGACTCAGAGCCCGGCCAAGAAGGACTTGGGGGTGCTGCTGGATGAGAGGTTGGACATGACCCAGCCATGGCACTCCCAGCCCAGAAAGCCAAACGTGTCCTGGGCTGCATCGAGAGCAGCCTGGGCAGCAGGGGAGGGAGGGGATTCTGCCCCTCTGCTCTGCGCTGCTGAGACCCCACCTGGAACCCTGCATCCAGCTCTGGGGGCCCAGCAAAAAAAAGGACACGGAGTGAGTCCAGAAGAGGACCACAAAAATGGTCAGAGGGATGGAGCACCCCGTCTATGAGGAAAGGCGGAGAGCTGAGGTTGTTCAGTCTGGAAATGAGAAGGCTCTGGGAAGACTGTATGCAGCTTTTCAATACAGGTTGCCCAGACAGGTGGTAGGTGCCCAGTCCCTGGAAACATTCAGCATCAGGTTGGATGGGGTTCTGACCAACCTGATCTAGCTGAAGATGTCCCAGCTTATTGCAGGGCGGTTGGACTAGATGGCATCTCACCCAAATTATTCCATATTTCTATATAAATAGTCTGCTAATAAAAGACTTTGGAGATATTAAGCACTAAGACAATCAAAAGCAAGCAAAAGCTGTGCAGATGTATTATAAGTGTTCACACAAAAAGCATATGCCAAAACAATATAACCCTTTGAACAAAACTAGTAATGGAATTCAGCTGCAGTGAGTTTCACAAGCACAAACACCATCCAAAATCCTCTCCATTGTGCCAGTAGCAGCAAAGGATATATACAACACTAAGTGTGATAAATTGACTTTTGGATAGCAATAATTCCTAATTTCCACATTATTTTTCTCTTTAAATTAAATTAACATACATTTGTAATAGATATAAATGTTATTTGCCTAGGTGGTTTAAGTATGATGGTTTAATAGTTTCCGCACTGTCCTTGGCTATGTTTTTGGTGCCAGGCCTCTAAATAAAGCCTAAACTGAAGCCAGCTGTTTCTCACCTGTCAAGTACATGCTGTCTGCAAGAAGTATAAAGTTTATCAAATACTTCTGGAAAAACAAAGTTCTAACAACTGAAGGGGACATCATTATTCATCCCGGCTTACTTGGTAATGATCACACGATTACAGGGCTATCTAAAATATACATTGAATTTATTCTATTTTTCTGAAAGTACCTGCAGTGGTTTTGGTAAAAAGAACTAACAAGCATGGCAGACTACACTAGTCTTTTTATGACAAAATTACGCAAATTCCATTCAATATGCTTTACATTCAGCCTGGAACCCACCATGATATTGAGGTTATCAAACTACAACTCTCATCTGGCTTACCATAAGGATCGAGTGAGTGCAAATTGTTCCGTACTGTGTGGTACATCCATCATTTTGTGAGAATCCTAGAGTATCTAGTGTCAAACATGCACTAACAGCTTCACAGTAAAACATGACACAATATATTACAACACCTCCAAAGAGGCAGCTGTGATCTACTGTGTCAAAAACTCTATTCAGGTAGGCTGTCAAGGTGTACAAGGCCCCTGATCTTTGATACATCCAAATGTATTATCAAAGCTCCTCATCTATGAAGATGGAAATTATCTTAAACGACAGAAAATGTAGACTACATTGCTGAATCACTATGCTGAAGAAACAATAAAGGAAGATAGGAATATCCAAAAATTTTGAGAAAATTAGTAGAGAAATGTATGACAATGAAAAAGATATATACATTTTGGAAAAAGCAATGCACAGGAAAACAAACAATGAAGTTGACATACAGTCAAGGCATCCTCAAACACAAAAAAAATACTTTTCTCCTAAGTAATCTGTAGTTTAGGAAGGTAAGTGATGTCTAATGCTGTCACACTGTACAGTATAACCATTCTTGAGTGACTGATAAGGAAAAGGATTTCTGATGGATTAGCTAGGTATGCTGTGCCTTGATAGAATGAAAAGATAAAATGAAAGATTATATAATGTGGGACATAGCACTGGGTGACAAGATTTACTAAGAACAAGGTAACACAGATCAGCACTTAGATTTTTAGAGCACAGAATAAAATTGTTTATGAATTATTTCCAGTTCTGCCTTTGGCATTTAAAAGAACTTTTTTTATGATTCAATCTTGAGTTGGTCTTTGTCTTTTAGCAAATCCTGTCTTTAAATTATATTAACATTTTTTCACAGCAGAGTGTAATAAAATAAAAATTAAGGATTTATCTAAATTCTAATATCATCAGTTCATTACATTAAGACAAAAACATTTTAATACCTCCTCCTATTTTCCAATATACCCTGGAGATAGATACCTCTCAGGCTCTGAGATGTTACCCACTTACTTGCTGTAATATTTTCTGTGATTGCATGTAGCTCCTTCCAAAATGGCAGCACATTTTCACTGGGGAATTCCATTCACCATTGAAAACACTGTGAACACATCTGTTTCCACAGTGCACTCTGTGAAATAACAGAGAAGCCTCTGGAAACTGATACTAAGATATTTCAAATGACAATCAGAAAAAATAAACAAACATCAAATTTGGAACAAAAAGAACACAAGTGAGAAAAAAGAGCCATCTTTAAAATGCACACAGAAGTCAGAAACCATTCTAAGTATTGGCAACTGAGAAAAGAAACAGAAAAAAATACATAAATGGAAAGAAAAGAGGAAGGCACGGTCAAAGTAAGGGACATATTGCAATGTAGGATTCGAGTTTCTCAAATACAGTAAATATAAGAATAATTACTATTCAGGCTGTGTCCTACCACACCTCTCTACTCGCCCAATTTCTGGCTACTACTCCATTCATCTTTTTTTGGCTCAAGTCACTCTGTTTATTCTGTTAAAACTCCTTTGCTTCTTTATCAGCCACCCCTTTCCAGTATTTTCCTTACTACAGGAACAGCATTAACACCAATACCTTTCATTTGCTTACAATGAAAGCAGTTTTTTCTTTATTTTTTACCCTTCAATTTCTCCATAGACTTTTATACCATACTTTTATGACCATAGGTCATGCTTCTCTCTTCTTGGTTCCTTACCTCCTAATTGTGGCCTTCCAGGAACTCATAGGAAAGATGGGGCAAGTCTATTTACAAGAGCACACAGTGACAGGACCAGGGGGAATGGATTCAGCTGAAGAAGAGCAGGTTTAGATAAGATATTGGGAAAAAATTCTTTACTGTGAGGGTGGTGAGGCAACAGAACAGGTTGCCCCGGGAAGTTGTGGATGCCCCATTCCTGAAATAGTTCTAGGGCAGGGGCTTTGAGCAGCCTGGTCTAGTTTTGTCATCATCACATCACACAGAAAAGTAATACCCACACAAATGTTGGTTTTGTTTCACAACAAGAGATGATGGTACTACAAAAACCAAAAGTTAAAATGGCATATAATATACAACTACATACAGAAAAACACTTCCATTTTACTTGGTTGAAAAGTTAAGAACAAGGAAGAGATTGTTAGCCTTCAATAATTCTCCTTGTTTTGCCACTAACATTATATTTAATTGTTCTTAATATAGTGAGACTGATGCATAATCATCAATATTTTAACAAGTTTTCAAAACACTAGAGAACTATCATAATAGCCAAAATCTGCAATTTGTCTTTTGAGTTATTGATGCAGTTGTCCTGTGGTTCTGCTCAGAAACAGTATTTACTTCAAATGTCACTGTAAAAAATACAAAAGAAATTTGATGTGATTTGATTACTTAATTTTTGTGATTGAATACCGATATCCCCCAACAAAGCAGCTGCAGAGGCACAGCAAGAGGATAAAGTAATAGAGCATAATGAAGCAAAATCATACGATGAGGACATCCTATTACAGTTATGTGAGATTTTCACAATGTTTATCTGCATTTCAATTACAATATTGCTTCCTTTAATACACATAGCAAGGTTATAAACTAATTCCATATTTGATCCTAACTCTGATTGTTTCCCATTAATCCAAGAAGGAGAACTGTCAAGAATATTCAAGGTCTATGTTAACCAAATATAATCTACTTAAAAGGTTCTGTGACTCTTTGAACTAAACCTGAATCCTGTAAAACTGGAGTTCCATTCAATAGCATAGAGTTCTATACAGGTATACAGCTGCATAAAAGTGGGAATATATTTGCATACAGATATTTTAGTAAATGCCAAGCACATCAGTTTTCCAAAATTTTAATCACATGTACCAGACAATCAACCAACCTTACTGCTTGTTCTAACTCATACTGGTAGGAATGTCTGTGGTCACTTCCCATCTGGATAAAGAAAGGGCTTTGAGGAAAACAAAGGTTGTATGGGAAGGTCATAGCAAGCCATTTCCTCTACTCAAATCATACTAAATCATACTATTGACATCCAATGATGGAAATAAGCTTTTTCTGTCTTAAAAATAATTCTGGTGAATACCCAATTGTCACTTGCTTGCTAGATGAAGAAGATTCTCATGTATTTACGCACTACAGAAAATAAATTGTTTGTAACAAAAAATAATAGCATTCTGTTATTTTCAGTACACATTCTCAAGGAATGCACATATTTGTACATACTACCCAATTCACAGGCACACATGTATGCATAAATATATACATCATTACTTAGAATTAAATCATTGTACTTAAACTCACCTAAAAGATAACATTAAAAGTTATTTTATATGAGCAACATCACTAGATTTTAAGTGATAAGCCAAAAGCATGTTAACGCTTTTCTTTTTTTTTTTTTTACTTTATAAGGATCACTGAACACATGTCCATGCTGATAGACAAAGCTGAGTAGACCCTCTGCTGAATTTTATCTAAAAATTATCAGAGTTGTTTTTAAACTACTTAACTACTATCAATATTAAAGAAAATACTCTCAGCAAAGCCTTAACAACCATAAAACAAAATAGCTTTTCCTCTCCCCTCCAAAAAAAAAAAGGAATTAGAGCTACTGTAGCGTTTCTTAATTGATTGCAAATTTAAAAGGACCTCTGTATGGTTCTGCTTTGCACTCATAGCAGACAAAGAATGAATTCAACATTTATCCAAAACAAAAGAAAATGTTGCACATGAGAAGCAATGTACCACTAGCAAGGAAGGGATATATGAATGACATGTCCACTATTTAATTTCTTAAATAAAGTTACAGCAATTTATCAGCTTGTGAATTTTTACATGTCAAATAAAAATCAGTATTTACTAATTAACTAATATTTTAAGAGGGACTACAGAGTTATTGAGAAAGAATAAATAAAAGCTAAGCAATAGAAAGTTATAATTAGGATACTTTTGATCACCAAAAATATCAGTTCCCTCTCTCCTCTCTTTAACATTTCTAGTTTGTTGATGAACGAACCGTGTTTGGCATAATTAACACTAAGATCTTCAGAACTCAATGACTGAAAATAATCACTTCTCTCCTTTCTTTCCTGAGTACGCTGAAGCCCAACCTAAAGATTTAGAGCTGACTGGACAAATATAAAGGATGTCAGAAACAGTGACCGCTGACATGCCATTCAAGGCACATGGAAAAGAGTTCAGGCTTGAATGCCTCTAAACTGCTCATTGGTAAGATCAGCTATCACTGAGACACAGTGTAAGTCAGCACAATTCACTGAGCCTGCTATGACCTTAAAATCATTGCTCCTGGGGCATGTTCATCCACCAATTAGTTTATACGCTCACTGGAAATCCATTGCTCAGTAAATGCACTGGTCTCTCATTCCACGGTGTTGATGAAGTGTGTGTGATGGCTTTCTCTTCACAACTTGACCCCTAAAGCTGACCCATCTGGAACTGAAGTATTCATGCCACTTGAGCACATCCTTGGTTATCACAGAGTCTGATATTTTCTTTAAAAACACCATTACTCACATTTTTTTCCTCTTAGTTAAAAATCTTTTACAACCAGTAAAACACAGAATGTTTTAGGGTTGAGAAATTTAGCACACAGTATGATGAAGTACATCTGTAAAGGGAAATGAAGTTATGAAAACTGCAAATATTGTTCTGCTCAGGGAACAGCTTTTAAGCCCAAATATTAATTCACTTCAGTGTATGTCTTGCTATGAATGCCACAAAAATAAAAAAAACAAAACTACCAACACCATAAAAACCCCAAACTCAAACAAACAACAAAAAACCCCACATTCACAGCAGAGTTATAATTATCATCAAAGTATGGTAAGAGATATTTTTATCTTAGGCATTTAAATATTAGGCTATTCAAATATTACATCATTAAAAGCACAGTGTCCATTGCACATTTCTCTCTACACCATATTCTTACCTTATCCTAGGTCTCCAAATGTATTATGACCTCATTGTCACCAAATTTCAAACTAAACATTGACCAAAAAAAAATTCAAAAGATAAATAAATAAAATTAAGTTCCTCTACTGGGCTTATTCTGCACTCTGGGATTAATTTTCCAATCAGGTACTATCAGTGTTTATTGCTAGTAAGAATAACAGCTTAACTGTTAATAGCTTAACCTAACAGAACACAGTAAAAAATAAATCTACTGTGTTACTCACTGTGGCTCTTTGGCTCTTTTGGATGTTCTTCAGTCAAGGAAAAAAAATACTATGAATGTATTTTGTCAAAAGAATTACTGTATTGATCTATGTGGGATTTTTTTAAAAGTACATTTTTCAGGTTTTGATGAAATTCTGAGATTATTCTGCCTTCTCCTTTCCTGTGTGAGTAGGGGTTTAGTGGACAGAGGTAAGGATTTCTCTTCTTTCCTTTTCCACATCCCCCTACTTTTTTTTAGTGAGAAAATGAAAAATGCAAGCCAAATACTGAATTTACAAATGTTTTTTAAAACCTTCCAAAAACAAACAAAAAACCACAAAGCTGTTAGCTAACTTGTTTTCTGGAAAATGAAAACAATTAGCAGCAAGACTTGTTAAACAACCTGAACATAATTTTTCTTGCTCTTCTTAATTAGAGTGAAAGTTCAGCCTCAAGAGGAACCTCTGCTGTTGTAATGCAAAGTAATGTGAGACTTAGTAAAAATCCTACCTCAGCTTTAAAACTGTATGAATAATTAAAAAAATACTAATTATATATATATAGCATAGTAGAATAAGCTACATTTCAAATGCTAAGTGTAAACAGAAACAGCTGTGATAGAAAAACTTTGCAATCTAATTCTTGTTTAAATACCTGATAAAAATATAGAATTATTAACAGTTGAAGTAGGCCTAAGAAAATGCAAAAAGGTAAGAGAGTCTGTAAACTAGAAACAAGGTAATAAAAAAATCCAGTGGGAAAACGCAGAAGTAGAAAATTTCAGATTAGAAACAAGACACTTATTTTAATTAGATAACTGAAAGATTTGTATGACAAGGAAGTTCATTATCCATCTCTTTGAGTCTTTAAATAAAAATAATGCACCTTTCTAAAAGCCATATGCCATTTCATCAAGAAGTTATGTAATTCATAAAGATATTAAGGGCTCAAAATCTCAATCAAATTCCTTCATCATTGCCAGTTACCTGTCATCACCTGAGTCAGGGTAACAGCCTCTGACAAAGCAAAATTTCTCTGACAATACATCGTGGGTAAGCCTAGGTTTGAAACTTCAGTCACATTCTCTGACTTGTAAAGCAAGAACAGATAATCATGATGGCCTTCAATACTTTGGGTGAAATTTTGATTCTATGCAGGCAAAAGAAAAGCTCATGCCGTGATTGTATGAGATACTGTACAACTAAAAACTTAGTCTTTCACTTGCTACCAATGTTACACTAAGTAAAGCTTGATGACCCTTTTGTAGCCTCCCCCTATAGCTGGAGGTAAAGGATGTCTGCTTTGCCTTGCATCTCTTCTGGATACTTTCAATAGTAAACAGTAATATATTTTAAAGAAGCAAAATCAGATTTTTAAATACAATTTGTTATAATTGTATCTTTTTCAATATAAAACTTCTCCTATGTTTGTCCATAAAAGGGAGTGGTTGGAATCCTCCCAAGTAGTTGTCTAACTATGAATTAGGATTATTAATTACACCAAAGTAACTGCAATAGAATTCATAGTTATTCATGAGACCTACTCATAGGTTTTGTGCCACTTGACCACAATAGAGAGGAAGGGTAGGACCTGATCTTTAGAAGAAGACAATACAAGCAACACTCAGAATACTGCCATAGACCACAAAGTAAGTGTTGTGAACTGACAGTGATCACAGTGGTCTGATTCAATGGGCTGATATAATAACATGCCACCATCAAAGACAGAAGGTCCTTGCTCCCCTTTTCCCCCTACCCTTCTCCTGGCCACAGGGTCCTTCCTGTAAGACACTCACTCTGCTCATACAAGCTGGTACTTCTGGACATCTCCTTCATTTACTGAATTTGCAGAAAACCATGATACTTTCTACTGCATTAGAAAATTGCTTCAGCTCATTAAAGAACAGCTTCCAGCACATGAGTTGCTGTATAGCTTAAAATATATAACATTTTAAAATATTAAGCACTAAAATACAAAAAGGACTGAGGAGGAAGGTGCTCAAAAGAAAAGGTAAGCACCATGAAAGCCTTCTCCAACAGCAACTTATCAAATATTCAGTTGTTCATAAATGTATAAGCCTGAAAATGTGGCCTAGTTTATTTCTTTCTTTCAGAAAGAAAGGCATCATAACGATAGCCACTAACAGATTATGGATTCAAGAACATTCTGAGAAGAAGAAAACTGCTGATCCACAATGAAAAAGTAGCCAAAATACTATGAACAAGTAAGCTACATAAGCATGAAGTATACTGCTGCAATCAAATAGTTCATAGCCCACTGTCAGAATATTTTGTGCATAGATGAAGTAAATGAAAAACCTGAATACTGAGCTTCAGTTCATCTGCTTTCTTTAAAAAAAAAAAAAGTATCAAAACTTTTACAGATTTATAATTTAAAGCAGTAAACACGCCTCTCAAGAATAAGTAAACTGCATCCCATTTAAAATTTTCAGATTCAAATTAATTGTTATCTACTGAATTTCCCACAATTTAGGACGGAGATGCAAAGTTTTATTTGTACCTCATCTGAACTAAGCATGGTCTGCTCTTAAAACCCAGCAGTCCTGTTCTTTTCCTCTCCTGGCATACTTCAACATTTCCCATGCAACTGCTCAGCAAGTTGGATTAGGGAGCTGATCCAGCTGAAAACTAACTCTACCAAAACAAAAATCAGATTAGAAGATCATCTGGCACTAAATGTGTAGCCTTGTAGGGACTGTAATTGACATCAAGATTAGGATAAAGCCAAAAAACAGATGAAGTTGGATAATGAACCACCTGAATCAGATGCAGTCTGGACTTAGAAGAGGTTTAGCATATAGAGTATTTCTCTTCCTACACTTACATGCTATAGAACTTAGATCTAGTTTCAAAGTTTTATTTCCATTTTCTAGTTTATTATATCTAGCATATTATTTTTTTATATTGCTATTTTCTTACTTTGGGTTTGGGGGGGGATTTGTCTCCTTGTGTCTTTCACGGGCATGTGATTTCTTGTCCTTCGTCACTGTTGATAGGTGATTGCAGAAGCTGACGCTGGGATACACTGAACAATCATTTCTCTTAAAATTAGCTTCTTCCATTGTTAAAGAAGCATGCAGCACAAATGCTTCATTTCAAGCTTGTGCAAGTTTTATCCTGAAAACTATGTGCTTCATTGTCCCAGAGAAATAGAGCTGTCTTCAGTTGTTATGAACAAGTGCAGGCTCAGAAGCACTGACACTTGACCCAGTGAAGTTCTTGCAGTGTAACAGGTTGAGAAACAGGAAAACAAGTTGTGAAAATAAATATCTAAATTGCATCTGCTCCAGCAGGAAATTCTGACCAATTTAAAATTATTTTAAGTATTCAACTAGATTTTCCTACTGAAAATCAGTTCATTTTTTTCCAAATACAATGAAATTTTTCATAATAAAATTAAATTGCATTCATTCTAATAAAACAATATAGAAGCAAACCATGTTTTGGGACACTGAAATCCCATCTCTCTCAATAATAACTGAACATTTTGAGGAAAGGACTGAAATAATGTATTTTTAACACAGATGTGATGTTCAATTCACAATGTGTACATATATATAAATACATACGTAAGACATTAAAAAAAATCTATGTAGGATATACACAGAAAGAAAGGTAAGGTTTTTTTTATCTCCATCAAAACACTTTTCATGCAAATTCACCGTCAAGTGCAGCAGATATTGTCTAGCCTTACATAAATACAGTCCTTAAACTTAACAAAATGCCAAGCACTGGACTCCAGTCCTAGCAAGGCAGAGCTCTTAATAGAAGGATCCAATGGTGCATTTCAGAGGATCAACAATTCACCATTCATTATCCCCCATAAAACAAAATGCTCTACAGTGGTGGGGACAGAGAACCTGACACAGAAGAGGAAAGAATGCTGAACCTCAAGCTATTCACAGGCCAGGATTACAACAGGCTTTTATTTAGTACTGGGCAGGAAGTCACTACTACGATAAAGGAAAAAAAAAGGGGGAGGGTGGTGTTAAGATGTAGCAAAAATAAATTACAAATATAATTTTCCAAGCAGTTGCTACTGGTTGGTTCAGTTTTGAAATGCAATGGAGGTTCTGAATGAGCACATTCCGTCTGTAGAATTTAGTCATTAGACAAGATATGCCCTAAAACCTGCCTTCTTTAATTAGATTTCTAACTGCATTTCTGATTTCCAATACAGCTGCACAGAAACACAGTTTTATTATAAAAAGTTTGAAGTAGGCCACGGCACCTAACACTGATAAGACAGTTATCGTCGAATTATAATACCAGAATCAAACATTCATTTCCTGTATAATTTTACAGAATTATACTGAAACAGACATAGCTTTTCAAACACAAAACTCCTTCTGACCCACCAGAAATAACTGAGTATCATTCTGCAGTCCATACAATATGCTTTGGTTTAAACACTGTTTTCTCCTTTCAAAGATGAAAACGCGTCTGTAATTTTACTCTGTATACAAAAGTCACAAAGTAATAATTTTACTGCCATTTGCATAATCTGGGAGGCTGTGCTGAAGATTAGCCATTATAAAATTATTTTATGCCAAAACTATTTTATGCATCTAAGAAAATATAACTGTAAAGCAAATACAGGCTCTAGGAACTAAACTGAACAGCAAGCGAGCAAGTTTCATTGTTCACTGCCAGAGCAGCCTGATCTGCATGAGCAACCTTTTCTTCTGATCTGACCTCAGAGCAAAGATAATGCCTTTTGAGTGTGGTGACTAAACCTGCTAAACTACAAACCAAACGATGGACAGAATTGTTACAGAAGTAACAAAGAGCAGCTATATGCAAAACCTACAACTAAATTAATAAACTAACCATCTCCCTTTCAGGAAAATGTTAAATTGCTCTTCTTCAACAACTGCTGAGTGACAATAAGAAACAGGCCACATCAACATGCTTCTAAATTTGCTATTTTCCCATGCATCCCCTTTTCAGTTTATAAGAAAGTATTGAAAACCAATATGTTATAGTATCAAACATAAACTTTAAGCTGTCCCTTAGGTTTTAATGACTAATGTTATACCAATTTTATATAAGCACAGATTTATGGATATATAAGCGCAAACTTATCCAGTCTTCCAGAGTTAAAAAGATACAGCAGTTTAGGGGAAACATTTGGAGCACTAGTGAATGTCAAAAAGGCTTAGTTTCACCCTATGTTTTGGGGAAGATTTCCTGTTTTCTTTGCTAACAGATGCTTTCACATAATTCTGTATATAGTCAGGAGGAGGGGAGAAAAAGGCAAGATAACAACACAGCCCGTAAAAAAATCTCACTTTGCGAGTCATTAACCGGCAGAAACAGGTGATACTAAGCCAGGAGCTGCTCCACAGGCCTTCAAGAGACAGTTAAAGTTACAGCAGGCAATCCTCTCCTGCACAAAACCCATCATTTTTATTTGACAAGATTCCTTGTAGAAATTTACGCTCTCGGTCTTGGTCTTGCACGTTAATGTCTGTAACTGAAGTAAAACTTAGAGATAAAATCTTAAGTAATATATTCAAATAAACAAGCTCTAAACTTGCTAATTAGGGGGCAAGATAACCCCATCAGAAATGCCAAAAGTTAGGTAGTGGGCTCAACCTTTGGGTGGTAGCCAATCATCCCCAAATCATAGTGCAGGCATTTGGAAGCGATTCTTCGAGCACAATCAGTTAAGTGACAGCTGACTAAAAATAAACAGGTCAGAAACGGAACATCAGAAGAGACTCAACAGGTTCAGAGTTCACAGAAGACCTTTCTTAGCAGAGCTATGAATTCTCTGCAACAACCCAAGAAGAGCATACGGAGCAGATGTCCCCTTGCTGCTGTCACCCTTTCTGCCAGGGGAAAAGGAGCTTCATTTGCTGCTGCTTCAGCGGGTACCAGTGGGACAAAATCTGAGGCTTCCTTTGGCCCTGTGGGAGCACAAGAAACCTGGTTCAACCACTCACTGCTCAAGTGGAGGATGGGTCATTCCAAAGAGGACATGGTACTACAAAAACTGGGGATGTGAATGCACCAGAAACTAAAAGCTTCCATTCTCCTTTTTTGTAGACAATAAAAAAATCTATCAGTCACATAACTGAGATCTGCAGGCAAAAATTCATAGACTTTACCAGAGATCTAAGAACTACTTATCCTATTAATTGATGATTTTATTACTTCCTATTCCTTCCAATCATATCTTTTTGATTCACCTATCTAAAAGACGTCAACTTCTGCCTTGAAATCTAGTATGCTTATTTTTCTATGTTAAAATGACATTGTCTCCAAGATGACAATGAAAGAAAAATGAATCTTATATGCCTAAAATAGTAAATATTTTAATCTAAGAATAAAATTTTATTCTCACTCACCCTGAGCGAGAACACCCTTTTAATCTACAGTGACATTGTGACATTGATTTCTGTGCAGTACCGCACCTACATTAGTGAGAAATATTTAATATCATAATAGTGCTTAAAATATTATAAGCTCTAGCCCTAGTTTTAAAATAGTCTCAAAGACAAAATACAGCAAACTGGAACATTAAATATCCCTGAACCCACACTTAGAAGATTAACCATTTGGAAGATATTTTTAGATATAAAATTTGGAAGTGGCTTCATTAGTCAATCCTTTCATTACTGAGAACTGAAAAGGAAATTTTAGTATTTTTAGTTATTAAAAAAAAATAATAATCAGGCATTATAGAAATAACATTTAATTCTTTTATTTTTCAAGAAGACCTAGATATTCTAATATATAGGTACTATTTCTATGTGCATGTATTCCCAGAAATGGGTGAATTTTGTTGGCATTTTGAATGACTAGGATTTTACACAACCACAAAATTAACCAATTACTGTTGTCACATTTTGGAAAATGGATGTACAGTCCTTAGGCCTGTACCCTGTAAGGCTATTATAATTTTTCTTGTATTTCAGTACTCCTGATGTAATTGTCTGAATATTTTAAATAAATACAGAACTTAATCTCCACTTGAAGCTTTAAGTGTGTCCTGTGTCCGTCACATAAAACTATAAATGGTAGCACTTCATTTAACAATAAAAATAATCTTGTTTCAAGACTATATAAATTTAGTTTTGCTAAATAACTTTCACAGAACATAGAAGGTTTTGTTTTCAATGTGGAAACAGAATAGTGACAGAAAAATTGTTATTTTTTTTCCACCAAACCATTCTGTCTTCAGAGTTGCATCCACTTATTCACCTTATAAAGACATTATGACTGGTATTATGTGAAAACAAATTCACCTAAAAACTTTAGAAGTATTTCTTCTTGCATAACAACATCACCAATTATTATTTTCTAAATTTATTCTCTCTAAAGCTGCCCTTGGAATCCAATGAAGTTGCACAGCTACTGCTGAATGCAATCACATTTCATGCCTCTACCAAAGCTATTAGGGCACACATAAATGGTGCTCCTTTTTAATAGACTTCACGTTAGGAAAACAGAAGAACCCAACCATCTAGAAATTTTAAAGAGCATGACAATCTGATCTGACATTGAACAATGTAGTTCGAACAGCAGCGACTAGAAAATACCAAGTAGTCATGAATTCACTACAGGTGAAAAGTTGTCAGTTTTGTTCCACCACATTTTCACAAGGGCACACACCAAATTTGTGTTCTTATTAACTGTTCCTCGCGGGTGTTCAAGATGACAGGAGAGCCACAGCCAACTTCAGGGTTCCGAGAAATGGGGTCTGCATCTGTGCGGTGGTTAGTGCTGCTGGCATAACACGTCTCATGGTGACCAACACACTTTAATAATGACAGGATTTCACTAAGCTCATTTTATTATATTATGCTCTTAAAATGCATCAAAGAACATCATCATCTCTAAGCTCTGAATTATTATCAGTGAGCTGCAGTTAAGGATAAGAAGTGTTGCTAAGTTTTGCATAATGCTTGCCTTTACAAGTAAGCGCTGCTTTCCCATTCTTCTAAAAATGCCATTTAAGGGTTTCAACAGTTCTGCTAAACCTAGACTGTAAGTGCCATGCACGAATCTATTTTTTTGGAAGTATGCCCAACAATAAATGATCCACAATGATCTGAGGACAGCACTCTCATCCAAGAACTTAATCAGATTAATGATGTATTTGTTTTATAAAAATGACTAACATTAAGCTTGAGAATACCTAATTTCCATATTAAATGGCTGAAGGGGAAAAAAAAATAGTCATTTTATAAAATTAAGATTACAAAATTGCCTATTGTCTTGAAAATCTGTAACTAAATTGCAGAGATGCAAAATAATAAATAAGTGTTCATTAGCAGTGTTTATGTAAATTCATTAGTTAATGTTTAGTTGTTCAAAAGATTTAATGATGTTTATATTTACAGAGAATTTATTAAGAGCAATGTTGATCTCATAACATACTAATGGAAGTAACACCAATGTCACATACAGAACTTTCCAGTTCTTTTGACCTAAGGAATATAATTAATACTTTAAAAAATTTTACCATAGAATTAAAATGCTGAATGGAACACTGAGGGGAGGTGTGAAAGCACAGTTTTATTTAAACAGAGAGACCTAACCAAATGAGTTAAATGATACAAAACTGAATGACCTTATAGGTTTGACCTGGTCTCCTTATGGGGTTAAGAAGAAAAAAAAGTTACCTTATATTCCTCACTGATTTCTTTAATGTTTTAAATACTTAGTGTTTCTCCACCAACTTCATAATTTCATATCAGACTTTCAAAAAATAAAAACTAGCTCTCATACAATGAATTAGTCTTCAAGTGAGTTAAGTAAAATACTGAAGAATATGATTTATCAGCAGAAATATAGCATTTTTGGTTTGACAAATCAAAAGCAAGTTAACTCTTTGAATTGTGTACTGGTAGAGCCTGTCTATTTCCAAACCTCACTGGGTTAAACTGTGCATTGAAAAACAATGAGAAAAACAGAATAAGCAGTAGAAGATGCAGTGAAGATCAGGCTGGCATTTGCCATCTGGCACAGCAAATCTGGGCTCTACTGGCACACAACAGGTATCATTCCAAAGATTTTCAGAGAAATTCCCTCTGCCTTCATGTGATGAAAGGCTTCATTTAATAAAACAGACTCTCACCTGGAACTCAGGCATTTGTAACAAACCAAGATGGTTCAGAAGCATATATATGATCCAGGATCCTCCTGGAAATATTCCTAGGCCAAGCAAAGGACACAGGCAATATGCAATGGCAACTCAAGCTGAAGTACCAGGCAGTTGTTTCTAATAGACTCTGCTAGTAGTGTAAGAAACATCATCTTCCCCTTAGCAACAGCATCCCCCCTAACAATTCAGTATACTCACTACAGATACTAAAATACGAATGTTTCTGGGGACACCACCAAAAAGCAGGACCTCCAAGAGCACAAGCAATAGAACAACCCTTCCTTCCTTTGCAGGGAGAGAATGGTGGGAATATTCACAAGAGATGCTAGAAGTAAAAAAGTTCTTCCAATGACAACTTATACCTTCAAATCCAGAAGAAGAAAGTGAGATGAAAGTTCAGTTTCTCCAGAAGACAGGGAGGTGGGGGTGGGAAATCTATGACTTATACAAAGAGTTCAACAAACTTGCTTCCCCACTGATGTACAAAACTCAAATTGTTTGGCACTTCTATTGAAAATCAAGGCCTACAACTGAGTAGTATAGGAACAGCAATTGCTGGCAGACTTGTATCAACAGAGCCCAGCAGTTGGCTCTATTTCAGCTCCTATCTAATCCTTATATTATACTGCGCTCATCACCACAGTATGTGAACTCACACTAATGCGATGTTATAGCTAAAAAACAAAGCCCATAGCAAAATGTGAGCAACTCAGGAAATCTGCAATTAATATTCCAGCACAGACTCCACTGTGTTCCAACACCCCCTGCCATTCTTCAACCATGAGTTCATTCTAGCTATACTCTGATGTAGTCTACAACGTGATATTAATCCATATGTTTTGACTGATAAATCACCAGCCTAGCACCAACTAGACACAAACTTCCCCTTTGCTTCTACACATCAGAGTAACTCTGAGCAACCTGGTCTAGTGAAAGGCATCACTGCCCATGGAGGAGGAATTTGAACTGGACATTCTTTAAGGTCCTTTCCAGCCTAAGCCATTCTATGATTCTATGGTTTGTGTGTTTGTGGATTAATGTATTTGTTGTACAGCACTGTCAGCCTAGTAAAATTTTTTGCAATAATATGAAAAAATATTGTATGTATGTTCTAACTTAATCCTGCCTACAACACTATCTTTGACACAGTACTGTGTTCTTTTACGTAGATTTTCATTTTCCTCTTCAGATACGAAAAATTAATCCAACTTGCTAAGGCAGAAATTGAACATCAACCTCATAATGATTACATCAAGAGATATCAACACAAGTCTAATGCAGATGCAGCTGTTCTGTAAAAATGTGAAAAGAAATTTAAAAAGAAAAAGTATGACAATTACACGAGCATTTGTTCCAATAACAGATATTTTTCAAACTTATTTTTACTGTACCAGTTTTGTAATACAATCCTGTGATGCAACTACCACTGAAATTGGTAGGCAGGTAATCCACATTGATGCTACAAACAACTGCTTCTGTTTTCACCTCCCCTCTCACTACATAACATCTTCCAGAATCCATTTCCCTGGAACTGTTAGGAAACCCACTATGCTTACTGCAAAGGAACAGTGGTATAGTGGGCACAGAGCGTAGGGTTTGGTAACAGGAGGCTCTAGGAAAGAACTGAGACAAGGCCACGAACTGTCCTGTGCCAGGTACTTAGCGCCACCTCTGAAACCCTTGGGAGCACCCCATTCCGCCCAAAAAAATTAAACAAAGGACACCACTTCTGCTCAGATATCTTCTCAGAAACAGTGGCAGCCACTGGAGAAGAAATGGAAGACACACACAACAGATGATGATGTTAGAGACTACCAGCACCTGGATGAAGCCAGAGGAGGTACAGCCTCAGGAGGATTGCGGGTGGGTAAGCCACGCTGAAGTCAGCACACTCCCCCAGCAGTAGATAAAAGGTAACTTGCAAACAGAGAACACACATATAAAGTCTAAAGAGCAGCAGTAACCAGGCTTCTTCATGAAGTCTTCACGTGGCTTACTTATTTGCACATATTCCTGGACTGCAGTGAAAAGCACTGAATGCAAAACATTAATTCATGAGGATAGGTGAGTCTTGCTTCAATGTGATGACAATTAACTATTCACTGAGGATCCACATCCATGCTTCTGACTCGAATTTTCAAAAAAATCCTAATACCCTAAAGTTACAATTCATGCTGTATGTTCTATTTGTTTTGTATGTGGGGGAGATAATAAAACAGCATAAGAAGCATAAATTTGATCTATAATTTTTAATAAAATAATAAAGAATGTTTTGTTTTTAGTGAAGATAGTGAAAAACTAGAAATTCTGAGAAGAAAAAAAACCCCAAACTATCTCTTTTTTTTTTTTTTTTGGTAGGTTCATGCCATTATACAACGCTCTAGTACCAGGCTCTAGGGGCTGTACAGATTACCCATGACTTGAATAGAAATTCATTCTTTTTCTTTGCTGAATGAATGCCATTATTTGGCTGTGGGTTGTAAGCACAGTTATATTTCTGAGAATTTTATTTCTGTCTATAACAGCTCAAGAATAGGAATATTACTTATGTTCCATTTCATAGTCCTGAAAGTGTTTTGACCCCACATAGAAATTTGAAGACCTTTTCTGAATAGGGCCTTCTATTCACAAAATTATTTTTTCTGTATTATTTTATTAATACAAACACACTTCACCTAGTGAAAGCAGGTCTTACATAATATACAAGAGGCATCTTATTACATTGTGATAACTTTAAATAGAGCTTTTTGACTATGAAACTTATTTTTTATACTTCAGTGAATGTAAAATATGTGGACAATGAGAAGTAACATTTTTTGAAATTACCTTCAGGTGATATTTAAATTAAAAAATACATATAAATATTTTCAAATTCAAATAAAATACCCACACAAAATAAGCTTGAATAACAAAGCAGTGAAATAGATTATCTTGTTTCTCAGGACTTGAGAGCTGAATTTATATATTTTTTAGTATCCCTTCAGAGTTAAGTCCAGGGCTGATACTCGGTCAGAAAGGTGTTACCATCTTACTATGGCTAGAATACTTCTGTGATTCAGCATCTCTATTTTGTCCAGTGTTTTCAGCAAACCATGAAATTTGCAGCAGCTTTGTAATTTCTGCAAGAGTAGTAGCTGTTGACTTAGGACAACTTTTCCAAAACCAAATATTATCTCACAATCAGATTATGACATTAATCACTGAGATGTTGTGGTTTAGGTTAGCTTTTGGTTAGTTTGCTAAATATTTAGCATTTACTTTCCCATGCTTTTGATAGCAGAATTCTCCCTCAAATCTGCTCACATATCTGGGTTCATTTGTCCAGAGTGACATTTGCAATGAATTCACCTAACTCTTGCCCAATTTAGCCCTGACAGGATTCCTAGGGGAATTTGTTTGATATAGCAAGTATTAACAAATAGTTATTAATATTAACAATCTTACCAGCAATCTGTTCTCCATTTGGTCTTCTTGGAAGTTCCAAGCACCAACTAATGGTTTTGATGCACCAACACATACTGTACTCAAGAATAAAGTAACTTTGCACGTGGGAAATTTAATGTAACATTCAAAAGGACATTACATTACTCAGTATCCCTGAGATGCCCTGTGCCATCAGAATGAACAGTTCAGTTTTGGAGGCAGATTTACCCCACAGCTTATATTGGCTCTCCAGAAGGAGCTCCCTGAGTGGCCTCATCAAAGGACAAGACACAAGAGAGAGCGTGAAACACTCAGGCAGAAAAGGGAAGACATGAGACTGCATCAGCAAGTGCTGACCAAAGTGTTCAGTTCTGCTACCCCCTTGACCTAAACTTTTAGGCCTGCCTCTTTGCCTCCTATTCATATTCTTGTTCTGCCCAAGACAGAGCAGAACAAAATTGAGAGTGTGGAGGGAAAGGCAGGAAGGGTGGTCTTAACCTTCAGCAGCAGAGACACTTTAGATGGGCTTAAAATGCTTGTGAGGTCAAACTCAAGCTCTTACAGGGTTTCATTGTTTCCATCAGCTCCTCTGAGTGATGCCAAAGAGCCAGGTATGTTAGTAAGCCATGTCCCATACATCTGCTCCCAAGAGAGAAAGCAAAGCCTCAATAAAGACAGAAGCACTGTGGAAGACAAGATGCTTTTTCCCTGAACACTGAGGGAAGGCAAAAAAGACCACCTGGATGCAAGAGTGCTTAAATACTGAAAGTAAAGCTAAATGTCAAATTTCCACAGTTACCTTTAGGACAGTAGCAGGGAGATTTTCACAATATAAATTTTTAGGACTATTCGTATCTCTAAACAATGAAATACATTGCATATGCACTTGTATGCAGATAACAGAATGTAAATAGATTTAAACATTCCCTTTAAAGAAAGCCTGTAAATACTGTAGTTTTAAAAATCTAATATGGAATACTGTAATTATCTAGATCACATATGACATTATTTTCAGTCAGAAAAACATGCTAAATGTTTTGCCGAGGTTAATTTTTTCTACCCGATGCATGTTATTTAAAACTTACCTTCCATTAATAAAAATACACAAGCAATTTAATAATAACTTTGAAAGAATAACTCTCAAAATATATTAGTGCACCAATAGCAATCCTATTAAGTGAAGCATCATTTAAAAGTGTCAATGGCTCTTACAACACCGGTTGCAATCCCTTACTAATTTAACATTACAGCTTCATTTCTTGTTCTAATCTGATCTAATTTACCCTTCTTATTTCCTTGCTTCTGGATATGCTAGGTTTGCCACCCAATGAGTTTATTTCGCTAGTCATTCACTTTTAACTGTAAAACCAAACTATTTGAGGGGAATAATCTCCCTGCAAACCAACACAGGATAAAGAGCTCTTATTTACCGAGCATTTTGTGCCTTGAATTGAAGCATTATTGCGAAGAGTGAGCAATAAACAAAAACACCTCAGGGGCCTGGGAGGAGCAATGTAACCAATTACATTTAATTAAATCAAAGGATGGGAGCCCTAGGGTTGAATGAGCTGAAGAACAAATTTGCATTAACACCTAGCAGCCAAACAAGTAGTTCTTGGTTTAGTCTGGATGTACAATTGTTGCCATCTATTCTCTGCACTGAAGGGGGGCCATTAGCTAAATTCCTAAGAATTGTTTGTCCACTGATGAGGGGCTGCCTTCTCAACATTTCACCTCCTCACACATGAAAATTGCCTACTAAAATAAACAGCTGCTTCTGAAACCCAGCAAACAAACATCAGTACATGATTCACAAGTTTGCAATTCTGTCACACTTTGGTCCAGAGTCAACAAAGAGAACTCTGCCAGGGCTCACACACCTGAGGGAGGAGGAGACCCTCTGAGACCTATGTGGGTGGGTGAGGGGAGAAGTGGGAAGAATTAATCTGGCCATAATTAATTCTATAAATTGAAACACCCAGGATAATCATTACCTACAGCACTTCAGGAATGGATGCAAACACTGAGCCTTCAGTATAATGAGAAGACTTCTTAACACTAAAGTAATTACCAGTGTAATGCACCTTGAGCCTTTTTCTCCACTGTCCAGAGGCAGGAAACAGAGATCATGGAAGTCTGAGAAGAGCAGGGAATGGAAATTTATAATCACAACAATGAAAATGTTGAAATGAAGAGCAATTAAATACAGAAATTTTAAGAGTCCACAACTCTCTGTTTTCCTAAGTATGATTCTGTAGGGAAAATAGGAGAGAAAGACTACAAATGTTTAATCAGTTATCTACTGCTCTTTTTTGAATGTCTGTTGCACAGTTGTGCTAAAAGACAGAGTTTACATGTAAAGAGGGTGATTTTTTTGAAGGTATCTATGAGGCATTTGGCAGGGTAGCAGTGACCAAAATTCATTTTTCATCTTTTTAAAGATATACTTTCAAGGATTTATAAGTATAATGATTTCAAATCACTAGCGATTTAAACTTATTGTCCCATACCCCATCTCAGACACAAAGTATGCCTTAATCTACATCCACCAAAAGCATAAATTAGTTTATCCATTTTAGGTTATACAACAAATAAAAAGGAATGTAATGGTTTCAAAACACTGTCCTAAACCTAAGCTAAAAGGCTGAATTATTAAAATAATTTTTTAGGCAATCAGTGATCATTGTGCCTTAAAAGTGCAACAGCCAAGATTCTCATTTTGAAAAATGCTGAACATGCGTACGTAATACTTTCTTAGCTCTTGTTCCTTGAATATTAAGATGGAGAGTACAGTGAACAGTAAATTACTTTTGTAGAGGTCTACATAGTCTGATCTCAGTCTTTTCAGGAAGTAAGCTGTTTCCCTCTTGACCTTCATTTTCTTGCTTTGGAAGAAATTAAATTGCAGTCTTGTTCTGCAAAGTGACCATGTAAAAGCATAATTTCATTCTTACCAAACAAACTTGCTTGCTTTATTTACTCATAGCTATATTTTCCTCTCATAATGACAAATAAAAATACATTTTAGTGCTATTTTATATACAGCAAAGACCTCAAAAAGCTAAAGGAGATCTAATAGCTTTTTTTCATTACAGAAGAAGTTGGCTTATATTTTCATCTTGTTAAAGAAGGTAGTATCCAGCTTATCTTATAAAGAAAACTCTATTTCAGAGCAAATGTCTATTAAAGATGTGCTTCCAAACTACACCTACTCCAGTCTTCCAAATTCAGCAATAAACAGCGACCTTTGTGTCAGTTCTTGTGACAATGAGGATACAGGGAGTGTGAGACAGGTTTGTTAATCTGGAAGAAAGCCCCAAAGAAACCAAACACGACACTCATGCTCAAGGTGGGCAAGTTTTTCCATTAGATCAAACAGCTGATCCAACTGACAGATTGGTATCAAAAGCCAGAATAACCCAGAGCAGTGAGTGTAGATGATCATGTACTGGCAGTGACACAAGAGATGGAACAGGACTATCTCCTTTAAGCAGCAACAAGCTGACACATCAGCACAGCATATGGTGGCACAATAGCAACAAGTGTCTAGCTTACAATTCACAAACACCCTAACTCAGACATGCTTCTCAACAGATCAGACAAAATTATCTGAAAGCTCAATTTGTATAGAGAAGCACTAGTATGTTCTGGAGGTTGTTTTCCTATTTTGTTTTAGAATGTGCTTAGCTAAAATATTTTAAAACCACGCCAAGACAAAGATTCCAGTTTTGCAGGTGCAGTCCTTACCTGCCTTAATCCACATTAATTATTAAAAAACCCCAAATAACAAGATTTCTCACTACATACATGTCCTTGTACTTTATGGATAAACTGCTCTGAACATCACTGCTTTCCCTTTCTTTAGGTAACTACAGACCTGCTACACTTCCTAAGGCTTGGGCGAGACCCCTGCAAAGAAGGGTAGGGGGAGGTAGACTAAGATTCATTGCAGCAGGAAGAACACCACAGGAGGGTAGAGGCAGTGAGGCAATGGTAATAGGAGCCCTTGGAAAAAATCCTTTAGCTTACATCCTACTTACACCTTCCAGTGTGTTTATACAGAAAAAGACAATGCTGCATGAGCGTGAAAGTAGTTGTGTTTCTGTCAGGGATTTTTTTTAAAGCTCATGGATGGCATGTCAATCAAAATGAATACTACTAGGTTTGAGGTGTGACATTTAGGAAAAAATCTCTGCTAGAATTCTCTATGCCAACTTTACTTATGAATGAAACTATGCAATGGCAAGCACCTGTGAAATTACCAGTGATTTCTGTATGTTCAGAAGTTTGACACTGAGCCTACTGCAGCCATCCACTATTGCAATATTGAAGCCTAGGATTTACCTATACACAGAAAGCACTATTCT
Organism: Polioptila caerulea; assembly: GCA_013397295.1. Taxonomy (NCBI): domain Eukaryota; kingdom Metazoa; phylum Chordata; class Aves; order Passeriformes; family Certhiidae; genus Polioptila; species Polioptila caerulea. The sequence continues at coordinate 738,086 of VYXF01005523.1, read as the reverse complement.
GGAACTAAGTCTCCATACACACAGCAAGCACATATTTTTGTAATGACTATATTGCACTATTGCTGAACAGCTCGGCTCTCTTGCTCAGCTAAGAAACTTTCTCATATGTGAGGTAGGTAGGATTCCCTTTAGACTGAAGGAATGAAAGCAGAATAGCAAAGCAGATAGAAGTGGAGCAAGAACTGTGACAAGTGATTGCAGGCATAAGAAATGGTGGAACTAAAGAAGAGTGATACATGGTCTACATGAAAAAATTAGAAAATATCATAACGATGACACACCTGCCATAACAATTCACGTCCAGCACTTCTCTGCCATGTGAAGCGCAAAACAAGAAGTCTTCACAGTGATCAATCTGATGATGCAGTGGCTCTGTGAATTCACAGCAGTGAGGAAATACCTATCAGCCATCTTTCTAAATACTTACTATCTCGCAAGATCTAAAAGCAGCCACACTGTGAGAGAGCATTCCACATGCACTGAGTAATGAATGTACCTGCTGATGAGCAGTACGACTTCAATCTGCACCCTGAATCCCTACACACCAGAGAGCTGCTGCTTGCAGCACAATTAAGGTTTTGCACTAGTCCAGACAGAAGGTTGAGAGAGGTGATGCCAATGCTGTTTCCAAACAATTGCTAACTACTCTTGAAGACCTGCTTGGGAAAACATTTTCTCTGAAAAAAATCCATGTTACGTTTTAAATATGCTCTTGAATGAAAGACTAGTTTTAAATTGAGTTTACAATTTCAAATGCTAATACCATACCTCTTCTTTAAAACTATACTACTTGTTTTAGTTTACTTACATTTTTTAAAAATAATTTTTTCTCAAAAGTATCCAATATTAGGGGGACTTTTCTATTTTGTATTTGAGGTCAACATGCTTCTCATTTGCAGTGATATTTTGTGTTTTTTTCTGTCTCAATCTCATCCATTTTATACTACTTTCAAATCTATTGTCCTCAACTGTTCTCAAAAAATAATTATTTCAATTTCAATTATCTCCTTTTTGATACGCTTCTGTTTACCCAGTAGAAAACTGATATGTGCTTCCTAATTACATATTTGCTTCATCATTCTAATTAAATAGTTAATTAATTAATCTCAGCATTCTTTCAAGCAGATTTATAACAATTACATAAGTAACACAGAAAGGAATTTTACACAAAGTAGAGACAATGACCTGAAATTTCACTCTGCAAAATATAGTTGGAGTGTATGAGTAAAATTTTCTGCTCCAAACTACTCAGTATTGGTATTCAACTGTCTACCACTGCATGCTTGACTCTGTACTCTTGATTTGTTTAAATTAGGAAAAAAACCCAAACCATTAAATTTCAAAGCAATATACAGATCTTAGAGATACTTTTGTATCTTTACACATGGTAAAAGATAGTAAATAATGACAAATTAAACCAAAGCACTTTCATTCAAAATAACCAAAAAACATCAGTTTAAAAAGATGTTAATTAACCCTGCAGGATACATGCAGGATTTGAAATGAGTCCAAACAATGTCCAGCTTAATGCTAAGAACTTATAAAATGAGCTATCAGGGCCTATTAGTGCATTATAATGGCTTAGATACTTGAAGAAGTGACCCTAAAATCTCTATTCTGACCCGACTTTCAGAAATGGGGCAGAAGATTGACCTTCACACAATATAATCAGCAAAGGATCTAAAAAATGTATCTCTCTGTTATGTGAAACCACAGTTTTATTTACTCAGGCATGTTCACTTTGGAGTTAAGGTCCACTCAAGCATCATTTCAGGGTTAAAGGCTATAGTATAAAGCCATTATGTTTTCAAGCAGAGTAGCATGCTACCATTTGTTTTGCAGTAATATCACAATCAGACATTACCTTTTTAGCTTGGCCCAGCGGTGAGTTTAAGACCCTGGTGTATACATTGTAAAATAGACTGGTACTTTCTAAAAGTCATTCAAACTGCATTTGCTAAATTTTACATTGGCATATATTTTGTCCATGCTCTCACATATAGACAAACAGAGATACAGAAAGGTTTATGATCTCTGATCCTACAGAAGGTCTATATAATAATTAAGTTGATTATACATTCAACACATAATCAATGTACAGAAAAAAAAATCGGTAATTTAATAATTAATTTCACAATTGAGTCAATGTCTTTGTCTCAGAAAACTGGAGAGTAACTGTAAATGTAGCTACAAGGATAAAAAGGATTCCTAAAGTTCTCATTCAACAGCTGTTTTAAATTTATTGCTATTTTTTACCAGTTCCTAGTATTCACTACAAACCTATTCCAAACTGTGCTGATTTGGGCTAAGGCAGAGTTACATTTCTTCTCAGTGGCTGGTATAGGGCTGTATTTTGGATTTGTGCTGAAGACAGGATTGGTAACACAGAGATGCTTTTGTTATTGGTGAGCAGGACTTACATAGAGCCAAGGCCCTTTCTGCCTTTTGTACCACCACACTGGCGAGGGGACAGGGAGGTGTATGGAAGTTGGGAGGAGACATAGCCAGGAAAAGTGAACCAAATAGGGATATTGGGATCAAGAGGGACCAAAGGGAAATTCCATATTTGACCAAACGGATAGTCTAGACAATATGATACCATGGTCAGCATATAAAGTGGGAGGAAGAAGGAGGAAGAGTGGGGACCTTCTGAGGGATGGCCCAATTCACCATTATGTGGGATGGGGCTCTGAAGATGGCAGAACACCTGCCTGCCCATGGGAAGCAGTGAAATTCCTTGTTTGGCTTTTCTTGTGTGTGTCTTTTGCATTCCCTATAAAACTGAGAACATTCCCACAAACTAAGAACATTTCTTGGTCAGGAGCTTACTAAATTAAGGCTTTGTGCAACGATAAAGCCTAAGTTTGATAAGTAGGAAGCAGTGTCTATAAGACTATTCACAACAACAAACTGAAAGCTTCTTAAACTGACAACAAATGCCACAATCTTGATTTTAACATATTCTTAGGACTCACACAGGACTACTGAAATTTACCTCCAATGCTAGATTACTGTATGCAATTTTATCACCAGATACTACTGTCTGCCTATCTATAAAGCCATAACAGAATTATGAAACACAGGATGATTCAGAGTGTAAGGGTTAGACATACAACTGAAGAGTATGTTCAGAACAACAACAGAGTATGTTCAGAAATAGGATTGCTTCTGAGTACACGTTCTGCAGAAGCATGCCAGTTATCTCAGGAAGTGCTACATCTCCACATGAAGGATTCTTGGGTTTGTGATCTGAAGTCTGAGCTTGAAATTATTACAGTACAAATTTGTATACAGAATTACAACTTGCATTTTTATCAACGTAACATCAAGTTGTCAGATTTTGGAAATTACAATATTATTTAGGAAATGCTGCTACACCCTTAGCACAGCTGTGTTGTCTGTTTGCCTTAAGAAGCAACATGTGACTAAATACTCCCACATACTGTACTTCCCCAAGGACCACCATTTCCTTCTAATTCACAGAATTAAAGGCAAGCCTTCATTTAATACAGACTGTTAAATATTCTGTTAACTATGTTAAACATTCTGTTAAATAGAGATCCTTCTCTTAATTTCTGAAATTTTACCTTTTGAGCAGGCTTCTCTAGATTTGGGCTCGAAAGCCATACGCAGGCTATTCATTGTCTGCTTTTCAGTATCTTTATTTGAAAAAGAGCCAACCATTCCCCCTAAGAGAACAATTCCTCTACCTCGCAGTCCTTGCTGATTATGTTTCTTACAGCATGTGGTGGTGACCTGGGGATAGAGAGAACTCAGAACGAGGTCTTCTTTAGATGAAGCCCTGAAGCACAGAAATAGGTAAAACATCCACTAAGCCTTAAGTCTAAAGCACCTAGAACCTCTTCTTCTTTTTTTAATTTGACAATTCTGCTTTTGCCATTGAAATCATCATTTCAGCCATGATTTGCTTCAGTAGATCAGACCTTTACCTTTCAGATAAACAACATACGAGCCAGCCATCACTGAGAACCTTCTGGCAGGTGGAGGAGGAAATCTGCTCTCCAAGCAACTGCACAAGCCATGCAATTTCCATTTGCACAGGCAACTCTAAAATAATGGTGCATTTTGTAAAGCCAAGGCCTTAAAATTAGAACATACTTCTGTTAGTATTTTTAAACACCAAAAATCCCATCTGGAGTATCAGCTCCTCCACAACTTGTTAGCAGGATTGTGACTTTCAGATTACTTTAACTTCTTTATGATTACATAACTTAAGTAACTTCAAACATTGCAGCAGTTTGAAAGAATGAAGTACACATTTCACGTGAGCAGGCACAGGAAGGGATCAGAGAGATCTCTGGCAATACAGTTGTTTTGCTGGCCCTGTGGAAAACATTTTCTGGGGCACCCATGATTCCTCTCCAGCCCCCTTGAAGCTGAGCTAGCATAACCTCCTGTCCACCTCTTACTTCTAGTCTCAGCCCAGTTAGTCTCAGGACCCATTAATCTTATGCATTGTGATTGCATACAGGCTCCTCTACCCAATCTGGTTTATCTCTTGGAAGAAAACTAATCAAATATGTCTTTATTTCCAATTCTCCTTCCTGCCCAGCCACTACTCTTCCAATCATTCTTCTGTACATTCTCCTTGTCTGCTGACACTTTCTTACCAGTCCCAGTGTTATTCCCACTCCCTCCTGTGGTCATCTCCTCTTAGCATCAGAAAGCAACACGGACCTTTTCCCCATACACCAGCTGTGCACTTTTATGATAGGAAAAAAAAAACAATTTAAAGATTAAAGGCAAACAACTGTGGCAGTACCTGCCACCATCCTTCAAATTGTTTCATATACAGATGAAATTTACAAATTCTACAAATTTATAGATACACATACAACTTATGTAATATGTATCTATAAAATATGAAAGATATTACATTAAAACAGTTATATATATACATAACACCCTAACTGTATTACTTAATTATTCTTTTTTTTTTGAATTGTACTTTTGGAATATCAAGTACTAAGTGTGTTTTGTTAACTACTTTATGCAACATTCAAATTGCCAATTCAAAAAGAGAAGGAAGAGTAAAATTTGCTACTCATTTCTATGCCAAGTTTCAATTATCACGCTCCTTATTATTCAGCACAGAAAACATTTCAATAGTTACTAGATTCTCACCTCATTCAAATTAAAATAATTTGGGGGGATTTTTTTTAATCAATTTTAAAGGGAAGACAATGTTTCTGATTCATTTGACAAGCCTTGCTGAAGACAATGAGATTCTTTATATTACTAAGGCAAGTCAAATTTGACTTGTACTAAAAACAATCGAAAAAATATGACAGTAATTCAAAAGCTGACAATGCTTTCAAACATTTGGGGAAAGATGGCACATTGCAGTTCTACTTTCATCATCTTACAATAATTATGTCACCAATAAGATCCTATTTCAGGCAGGGTCAAAGTAAACTGTCAGGTAAAATAAATCTCACTTAATTATTCTTTAAAAAACACCCTGTTAAAAAAACAGGTTTTCTTCTCCACATATGTAATGTGAACATACAGAATTATATGTAATAGCTCTATATACCTATGTACATACACACATTAAGAAGTCCATGCCAATTAGACCCATTTATTCAAAAATCATAGGCTAATCTCTTCTGAGCAGCACACACATGCCTGTAATTGAGAATAAGAAACATTTTGCAGTTACAAATGAAATCTCTAAATTTAAATGTTTTGATTTGTAGAAGAATGTAACAGGAATAACCATGCAAGAAAGGCCAGGCCAAGGCAAGGTGCTGCACCTCCAGTAGGGCAAACCCAGGCACAAACACAAGTGGAGTAGAGGATAGATGGAAAGCAGCCCTGGGGAGAAGGACTTGGGGGTGCTGCTGGGTGAGAGGTTGGACATGACCCAGCCATGGCACTCCCAGCCCAGAAACCCAAACGTGTCCTGGGCTGCATCCAGAGCAGCCTGGGCAGCAGGGGAGGGAGGGGATTCTGCCCCTCTGCTCTGCTCTGCTGAGACCCCACCTGGAACCCTGCATCCAGCTCTGGGGGCCCAGCACAGGAAGGACATGGACCTGCTGGAGGCCACCAAGACACTCAGAGGGCTGGAGCACCTCTCCCTATGAGAACAGGCTGAGAGTGTTGGGGTTGTTCAGCCTGGAGAAGAGAAGGCTCCAGGGAGACTTTATAGAAGCCTTANAGGGAGACTTTATAGAAGCCTTACAATACTTAAAGGGAACTACAAGAGAGCTGGGGAGGGACTTTTGACAAAGGCATGCAGTGACAGGAAAAGGAGTAATGGCTTTTAACTGACAGAGGGCAGGTTTAGCTCAGGTTTAGGAAAAAGCTCTTTATTGTGAGGGGGGTGAGGCACTGGCACAGGTTGCTCAGGGAAATTGTGGATGCCCCATCCCTGGAAGTCTTCCAGGCCAGGCTGGATGAGGCTCTGAGAAACCTGGTCTGGTGCAAAGTGTCCCTGCCTATGGTTGGAACTGGATGGTCATTAAGATCCCTTCCAACTCAAACCTTTCTATGATAATTGGACTCATCATTTCCAGCTTTCTGCCTACTTCTTTTTGACACTTCACATCTGACTATTACAACAAAGCTCTTTAAATGCCAAACACAGAAAAGTCTGTTTATTCTATAAAAGAAAAAAAAAATGCTAAGAAACAACTCATAAATGAAAACACAGATTTTTCATTAATTATTCTCACTCATCAGCAGTTCAATCTGATCCTAGATAAGCCTTCCAGAATTAATTGGCATCATATCTCTCCTTTCTGTTAGGCTGTCACTTACCCCAACGAACCATACAACGTGTACCTGTGTACTTTAATACAAAATATTTACCATATCATTTTCTGAAGAGCACATAAAGAGAATCCTCAAAAGGAAATACTACAGTAATTATGAGAAAATACATTTTTGAAATAATAACAATCACAAAAACTTAAAGCACTTACATTATCTGTACCAATTTTGATTTGTCTGAAATTATCTATATTGTTGTGCTGCAGCGACTGTCAACAAAACTAAGTATTTGAAAATCTATATTATATATGTTGATTGCTGTCATAATTACTTTTGCCTGCCACTGGAAAGTGTGAGGTATTATAACTTCTGGAGATTAACATGGGGGATGTGCAACTGGTTCCTGAACCATGCAAACATTTACACTGTAAAGCATTCATGAGTTACAACAAAGATCGCAGTGAATGAAGTATCTTCTAGCAGCTGATCTTGAAAATATATTCAATATTGCTATTATAATTCACGGGTTTTTTTCAATGCTAGGTATGAAAGCATGTTTCTAACTCTGGAACAGGAAAATTCAATGGGAATTGGAAGGATAAATACTTCTCTTTCAACAGGCGCTTCGAAAAGAAGGAAAATAATTCAACAAGAATTTTATCTTAGCAAACAATTAGAAGGCATTATTTGGAGGGCTTCCAGAAGTTGCCCATCTCTGCTTTGATTCATATGATTCTATTGTCTTAGTGGATAGCTGTTTGGTTTTATTTCTTTGAATTATGTATATTCAAAGACAATATATTTTTGTCCATTTAAAAAATATAGAGATCTCCATTTTTTAAAGTCAAGCTTGTATGACCATTTTATTCCTATGTATCTTTAACATTTTGTGGGTCCTAATGCATTTCTGAGTAGCTTTAAAGGGCAGCTTAAAACCATTAAAAACTGTTGCCTTTTGCTACTGCTACCATTTACATGTAATAACTTCTAAGTCAAGGCTTACAAATGTTCACATTTTAATACTCAACTTTCTGCTAAATAAAAGTCTGCTTCTTCATGAGAAAAGTTACAAAATTCCTCAGGAGTGTGCCTACATACAGCAAAGAATAATTAAACTGCTGCATGCATTGTTTTTAAACATTTGTAAGTTCTTTAAGTTGATAGCTATATGTCAGAGTTTCTTTAGGAAAAATAATAAAAACTGTGTTTTATGACATTTAAACATAGCTCAAGAAAGTGACAAATATTCTATTAAAATAAAAAAGAAAACCAAGAAGAATATTGAACACAAGCTTTGGTTTGTTTGTACCTCAGACTTGTGAGTTTTCAACCTTTTTCAAATATTTTTATTAATCTAAAACCAGATGCAACAAACACAGTCCTGGCTATTATTCAATATAATTAATCCTCTGCCTGGTAGGAGTTTTCTTATATAAATAGCTGACTTTTGGTTTCAGCACTTTCTCACAGATGTACATTTGAAAGCAATGCCTGCTAATCTCAGCTGGCAAAGGGAGAAACATTTCAGTGCATAAATACTGACAGTTCACTGCTGTTTAATAAATAACTGCACTAGTCCAATCAAAAGCAGCCAAAATCCACCTATATAAATATATTTTCTGAGACAATCTAAGATTAAGAATCTTCTTCTGCTACTTTAACCTAGGAAATAATCACAAAAAGGACTCAGATTCACTTGTCAGTAAGTAAGCTTCTCCCACAGCAGATGTGCAGCCACACATCTCTTTCTCATAGGGAATTTATCTTGGGTAGTTTTCCACAGAAAATATAATGCATGATTTTAAAACCAGATTATGGTTGTGGACAAAATTATCAAATTAATTTTTACAAGTAATAAAACCCTCTCTGTTTATCTGGCTAAGCTCATTTTTAGCAAAGTCTTTAACCACACAAACAAAAGGAATTAATATTTTCTACTTTGGGAATGTCCAATTAAATAGTAAGTAAACCTCTTAAATTACTTCAAATTGCCACAATTTAAAAATGAGAACCAAATACAGCAAAAATAAGGACCCTGTGTACAAGCTGCTTTTTCCTATTGTGTTTCATTATGAAGACATTCCAATATTTTTAGCCTGACAGAATTCATACTAAGGTGCTGATTTGTAAAATGGCTTAAGACTGTGCAGTGCTTTATCTGTGTGAATAGGTAAATTTTATGGAATGACCTTATGGTGAGGTAGGCTGCTGTCTTCACATTCTAAATTCATACAGGCAGATTGCAGTGGAGGTTTTTCCTGACTGTCATGAGGGACTACCCAATACATTTAGTAGTATTGTTTCCTGCCTTACTGTCCAGAAAGGAGCTCCAGCAAGTGAGCACATGAAGGCTCTGAGCCCATTCTCTTTCCTAACTCAGGTGTACTGACTGCCCCTACTTTCATGAAAGTACCTTGTGAATGTTATAACCATTAGACAAGTGTCTAAACCATAAACTGGTTTATGTCTAAATCATATAAATTCTACATAAAATCTGCAGCTACCTCACAGATGGTTAAACAAACCAAAAAAAGTTACACCTTCTACTCTTTTTGACAGACACAGATGAAGCATCTACAAGAAGGAAAGGATTTGAGATTGTGAATGCATCAAGTTAGGAACTGAAATTACAGAGAGGGAGTGTTAATGACACATTGAGTCTCAGAGTCTCAGCTGTGGTGATCTCCAGGCCATTTCTACACTACCTGTGTAGAAAGGCCTCCTCACCTGAAGGAGGACTACATTTCATTGCCAGAGCATCTAAAGTTCAGTTCTGCCATGCTCAAGACTCTGTTTTGACACAGCTGTAAGTCCTTCAATTTTGACACCCCAAATAGGTGGCATTTAAAATGAGAAGGCACTCCTGAAAATATAACACTGCAAATTTAACAAAGATCTTGCAATAAACCTGTATGTGGGAAGGTTAGAAGTCAGGTGGTTTTCTGCATACCACCACTGTAAGATGGCTTGGTTCTCCCTCTCACTTCTAACCATGAACAGCTCCGTAACAGAAATAGAGACTTACGAGATTTCCTGCCTCTAAAATGGATCTAATATTTGTTTCACAACTGTGATATTGTATGGATTCATTAAAAATAAGAAGAATGCTTTGGGGACTACAGTATTATCTTCTGAGCTCATATAAACCACACAGTTAAACATGACAACAAATATTGCCTTAAAACATGGGAATTGGTCTAAGTATAAAGGGTAAAAATTAACTGGTAAAAAAACCCCTCAGATAGTGAAACATCTTCAACCAGAACTAGCATAGATGAAAAAAAAGTAAACCTAACTCACAAAGCACAAGTCACAGTTTGACAAAAAATACAACAGACAAGGAGTTGGTGTTGAAAGGTATAACGAGCTCAAATTTCTTTCTTTTTAGTCCTGAATATTACTACAGAATTCTATTTCTCTGGTGCAAGAGGCTCAAACACATTTGCATACGCTCAAATTACCAAAAGGGCTCCAAACAAAATAAATATTTTGCATTATTTCACTTTCTGTCACACTTATTAAAAGTAGGGAGATGGGAAATAAAGGGTCTTAGGGTAGATGACTTTTACAATCCTATACTAATTCTTGCTAGATTACCAAACATGTCACAAAACCAGTACATAGCTCAGAGCAGCTGAAGTTCTCCTTCAGGAGCCCAAAGAGCTACAAGACAGAACTATGCATAGAAGCTTAGATTGGATACATCTGTAGTATAAATAATTAAAAGAACAGCTTTCAGAAAATGAATGAAATTGTAAGGCACAGAATCATCAGGTGACTTTCAGTGCATAAGACAATTATGCATTCTATAATTAAGTATAATGTTTCATTCAATTCAACCTCTCCCTCATCCTCACATAATTAAAAACTTGAAACAAAATCATGGTTTTCATTCTTTTGTTGCATAGTCCATGATAAAGTGTAACAATAAAAAATAAATTACATATTTTAATTAAAATCATTCACCAGAGGAACAAGATAAGAGGCTTGTTTATGGGGCAGAAGCAGGAGATGTCTTGTATCAAAACTTTAGAAGGTCTTTTGACAATTTCATAAGAAACAGGCTAAATAAAATTTGGTTAAGATGGGTGAAGAAAACTGACTATGGAGAATAACGGGAATAATTCTCAATGGTTTGCTGTAAAACCATTTGCTGTAAAACAGGTGGAGTTTCCATAAATGCCAACGCCAGACTGGGCTCCGTCCAGTGTTTCATTGATCATCTAAATGAACATGCCTATTACATTAGTGATTTATTAATTTTAGAAGTCCAGGAAATTGAATGACAGTCTTCAAAGGATAAAAGCAATGCACTGAGAGAAGTCTGGAAACAGGAGGAAGGTCAACAGGGACGAACACAAGGTATTAAAATTAGGTAAGAATAATCTGCTACATAAATACACAGTTAGGAATAACTGATTCCTTCTGAAGAGGAGCAAGATTTTATGGCAAGTCAACAGCTCAAAATGAGTCAGAGTCATGCTGCTGTAAGAGGAAAATTCAATACTGGGATTACAGGCTGTAAAACACAAAATCTTCTGATTTACTTAACATTATAAAAGTCTCAACTGAAATACTATGCCCAGATTTGACAAACACTCTTCAAGAAAGATACAAACCAAATGTATGGAGTCTAAAGAATAGTCAGAGCCTAGCAAAAATTGTAGCTTAAGAAAACATGATAGAATTTGGCTTGCTGGACGTAAGTAAAAGAATATATAGGCAAGGCCATGTGATGATTTAATATACCTAAAAAGCTATTGCAAAAGAAAGTTTCCGTTTCAACAAGGACCAAACCAGTAATAAATTTGAGCTTTAGTAAAAAAAGGCTACCATTAGACACGAGCAGATATTTTCTACTAGTAAGGAAAGTAGATGTAAAATCACCATTGCTAGAAATAATATGCTCTGATAGTCACTAAAATGTTTTGCAGGTGGNAGATGTAAAATCACCATTGCTAGACTAGTATGCTCTAAATCATTGTTTATGGGATAGTCACTAAAATGTTTTGCTGCAGTCTTAATTAAAAACCACAAGACTGGACTCCAGTAATTCCAACAAACTTACAGCTAATTCCTCACTCATTTTTTATTTACCAAACCGTTTGTATACAAGGCTCTTTTAATCAAAATTAGTTTTAATCAAAATCTTTTACCCAAAATTAGTTCTTTATATTTCTGAAATAATGTCTTATCCACCTCCTTCCATAGTATTGAAAATATTTTTTTAAACAATAGCTTAAACATGATATAATTTAAATGTACATACTCTCAATACCAGTATTTAATTTATCAAGCTAGGTACATGAATTCTAGATCTCCATTGAATTTTCATCTGGTCACTACAATGTAGATCAGTTTTCATCATATTTTTCAATCAGAACTATCATCAGAGAAAGCATTTCAAATGGATATATTCAACAAAGGTTTCAAATTCTTATTTCCAGAAATATTTTATTCAAAGTAGGGTTTTTTAAATACAATTTTAGGAACTGGTGCTGAATTACACTGAAACCTTTCACTGTGACATTTTCAAAAGAAGACATGAGTTGACCCATTGATTTTTTAAAATTAAATACAGTGCAGCTTTTGAAAAGTTCTCTAAATCAAACTTGAAACAAAACCAAAACAAGGTTCAAGTTATGTATAACATTTCAGCTGCATTTGTATAGAGAAAACAACAAGGACTGCCCTTGCTGCCTCCACACTGACAGCCCCTGGTGTGACTCTAACACAGTACAGAGAAATGCCCCATCCATGTGCATGTCAGAAACCACCAGCAACATGTGGTGGTGTCAAACAGAAGGGAGGTACTCAGGATGCAAAAAGCAGCACAGAGAGCATGGCTAGAACATGGCAAGTGAAAGCAATGGTGAGAACAAAAAGAACAATTACAAGGAAACATGCAAGTTTCACACAAATGGCAACAACCCAGTGCACATCAAACTCACTTGAAACTATTTGTTTCAATTATGCTCAATTTTGAAATATTTTTAGAGAAAACTCTAAAACATATTAAAAGAGTAAGCTGAATTAACAACACAGCACATCTTAAAGGGATGCTTACCATTGTTATCCTGCCCTATCTCAATTAAAAAGGTGACTAAGATAAGTTATCTAAAGCAAAAGTAAAACCCATGAAATTAATTAAAATCACTCATACTCTTCTCCTTCTACCAACCTAATTTAAGGTGTTATACTGTATCTTCAAAATTTTAATTAATGTAAATCAAAAGATTCAATTTCTCATGGTAATCCATTTAGAATACATGGAATACTTTCAGAAATACTTCACATTGTAGAAGATTAGCACGCATAGTACACTTAGAAACCTACTAATGCCAACTACTTTTTAAAGATAAGACAACAGATGATGCCAAAATACAGCTAATCAGAGTGCCAAGGTACAAAACACTGCTCAGCAACACAGAACAGTAACTGCAGTTGCTCTGAGAGATTCACATATTTTTACCAAAAGGTTCTCATTGGAATAACCTGAACAGGAGAACCAGTTCCTACAAAAATCTCAATCTGACCCAGGAAGAAAGAGGGTACTCAGAAGGGCTCAACTGGGCTTCTTCACCTCCCACTTCTCTGAGCTGGTGCCATGCTTGAAAGTAGAGGCACAAAGACAGATAATGTTTGGAACACACAGTAGGAAAAAAGTACTTTAGAGGAAAGGGATCCCTGACCACACTTATGACTTCTCTTTTCACATACAGGTTCCTGATAAACAGAAGATTTTAGTGAGCAGGGAAAAGCTGAATATTTCAGGACAGTACTTAAAACAGACAAAATCACTGATGTTCCATCAGAGAACGATCTCATAAAAACAATTCTGGTAGCAAGAGTAATTTAAAAGGTGCCTGCTTCTCTCCATATACTTATTTTCTGCTCCATTCCATACGCCTTATGTCAACGTGACTGCTTGGGATGATGCTGTAAACGGAATCATTGAAGTGAATTGGATGAAGGAGGGAGGGAGGAAACAGCTGTTTTTTCTTAACCCTGATCATGAAATGTTTTATTTAAAAGGAAGCTGCATAGTGAATAGTAAATTGTAGGTATCATAAATACAATATTTCATTCAAAGCGACACGTATCATTGCTATTCAAACACTCTTCCAGACAATTTATTTTTTGTTGAAGACTTCCAACGGGCTCTGAGGTTCTGACATGGTAAATAATTTCTATCTGCCACACCAGAGGAGTGAGAGAAGGCTCAGAGGACAACGGGTGGCAGTTTCTTCAGGTGAGAATCCTGACTGGGGCCCGGAGGGGCAGGAAGCATATTCCAGCTGGCAGGCTTTTCACCACTGATAACCAGATGTTTACTCAAAACAACGTGGGAAACTTCCACAGCAGCACCTGAAAACTGCACTCTGCTCCCTGGCTGACTCCAGGTAACATTCCATGAAATAGGGGAGCACCTCTGCTGCCATAATAAAGGATGTCATCTGGTGATTGTCCCCTGGTAATTTTATGGCATCTGTCCTTCCAAGCATGATCATTCAGTAGCTGCCATCATCTCTCCATTGAGGAGCTCAGATATGAGGCACACAGTGAGGCACACAATTAGCTCTCTAAACCCATCCTCATATACTACCAGAAAGAAGAGATCCTTCTTGCTTTAGTTATTTGAGAGAATGAGAGGAAAGAAGAAAAGTTTTGCTTTTAAAGTAGATTTTTAAATATTTTTCTTAAGTAAACCTTAAACAAAGTTGTATAATTACCCGTGTTGTCATTTTAAAATTAATATAAACTGAAAAAAAAAAGCTAAAACTAAACAGAGAAAAATAATTTGTTTCCTTCTTGATTTCTGTTTCCAAAAAACTTCGATGTGAACTTGAAATTTAGGGAAAAATCCTTCTCTTATGTTATTTTCATGAAAAATATTATATGAAGGGCAATAATATTCTTCAGTTTAGTTAGCTTGTTTATTTTGGAAATATATAAAAAACCATCTACAAACAACAAATTTTTCCAAAAAAACTTGTTGCAGAGACTAGAACTTCTAAATGTAAAATTAGAATAAACAAAAACAGTTCTAAAGACTTTGAGTGTTTTGTAAAAGTAGCCATATCCAGACACTATGTTTTTATGAAACTATGCAACATTTTCCACCAATTAAACTATTAAAATTTTAAAAATCAAGAAAGAAGTGAGTATGTAGTTCTACTTTTCCTGGATTTCACATAGATCACCTGTTTTCCTCTATATATAGAGGCAACAGAATTTAAAACTATCCTGTTTAAATCTATCCCAAATGAAAAGCTTAAGTATTTACAGCATCTACTTGCCGACAGGAGCAACAATTTTGGAGTGTGTGCTTGGGCAGCTCTGTAACTGTAGCACCCTCTGCTGCTCTTTTAGTTCTAAAACATATAGTTGTACACTCAGTCAAGGAGAAAATGAAATGAGTATGTGATGAACATGTTGTTTCTTGAAAATGAAATTATTCACTAATGCTATGTGCAGTGTACAAGAAAAGGTTTTGCTGTTACATAGAGTGTATTTTCAACTTTATACTACTTGAGCATTGTGGAGTATCTTGTTTCTGTGATAACATCAGACAAAAAAATACTAGATGAAAATTTGAAAATATGCTGTATTTCTCTTATTAAAAGTGTCCTTTACACAGCCTGTAGCTTGCTTAGACTGGGGGCAAACAGTAAAGAGGTTTGNAAATTTGAAAATATGCTGTATTTCACTTATTAAAAGTGTCCTTTACATTCTGGCTCTGATCATTACATTTCACTTAATGTAAATGTCTACATAATCTGCAATGATTACTTCCTGGATAGAGTCATATAAGCACTTCCATTAGAACTGCTTTCTCCCACTTGGAAAAGCAAGGGAAGGAGACATCCTCAAAAGCTCATCCTTGCAGAATTTTCCTGAATTTTTGGACAATTTTTTCTGCCAGGATGAGCAGGGCATGTGGTTCCAACGGCCAGCTGATGCTATCCCACAATGCCACCACTGAACCCTCTGCCTGGGATCCATCAGTTCTTTAAAGGACTATCTCAGGACTAGAGATGGTGTCAGGTTGTACCCTCTTTATAACAGATGGCATATTGTTATCTAAAATGAACAGACTGATCCTTTCCTTCATTCCAGTCTGCTTTTCCCTGCCTCCTGTTTATGCATAGAATTAAAGCTGAATGAAGTGCATTTAGCACTGCATCCTGTCTGTTGGAGAATTCATTTAGAGTTTCCATGTGGAAACCACTCACCCACAAAGGATGAGCAGAGAGAAAAAACTTCCACGTTTTTCTAAGAAAGTGAAAACCCGTTGCAACTCGTAATTTGAATTTTCATTCACAGTGGCAATCCTACAATGCAAATTGATCTTCAGAAATCTTTTAGAAAAAGACAGACTACAAGTGTAGGTATACAAATAGCAAGTTTGAACGAGCCATTGTGCAGAGGCAATTTTCAGAGTTAACAACTGGGACCTTGCAACACACCATTGACAGCTACTGCAGTTGGCTCCCCTTTTATCTGCAAGACTTTCTGGTGTAAGGCAGCACTTTTGGAAGCAGTCACAAGTATTCCTCCAAAGCTGCTTATTGATATTTTATATAATGCTGCCAGCTAGTGGCACATCTTGTACTGAGTTGATACCTACTGGGAGTACAGAGACAGTGGTATTAACTGGAGGCTGCTCTACCACTTTTCTTTGGCTGGTATACGGCCATGTGGCTGTCAAAGACCATAAGCACAGAGATAACATGGGAAACAGAAAGACCATAGAAAAACTCCCTGAAAGAGCTTGTTGTTAGAGAAAATACTTACTGGAAGAAATTAAAAAAAAACTCCCCCCAAACCACAAAACCCATGTTATTTGAAACAAACTATTATGTTTAAAAACAAAATGAAGTTTTTGCAGAAGCTAATCTGTTTTAACACAAAATTATTTCATAATCTAATAACTTCTAGGAGAAACATTAATCTTGCTGATAAATATTCAGTATGGCAATCAAAACAAACACACGGAACACTGAAACATTTTCAGTCCAAGTCATTTAAGTGAAGTTTAGTGGCCAGGAAATAAATGCTGGCTATGCAGTGTGTCCCAGAAGAACAATTAAGTCTGTAATTATTCAGTGCATTCAGAGCATCCCCTCCCATAGCACGCTGCTGTGATAGCATATTCAGTTCTGGCTAGCTCCATTAGCATTAGATATTAGGAGAAATAATCTGATACTGTCAAAGACCATTTCAGAAATATCTGGGGGTTTCTTAGAGCACTCTAGGATTTGATAAGAAAAAGTTCTTGTAGAACACTACAGAAATTATAAAAAAAAACAGTCAACCTCATTTTAGAAAGACAACAGTAGTTACCTCTAGGGGTAAAAGGAGGCAACACAACACCCTCATCATTTCCACAAAGAGAGTCAAGAAATACACAGCAAAAGATCAAAGAAAGAGCCAATTCGAATAAGGGATAATGGGAGTGCACAGAAATTCCATCAGGTATGACCCAAGTAGAACAGCTCAGTAAACACATGGCTGGGGGAACTTTACTATGAAGGTGTGACAGACACAGTTACTCTGGCTTGAATACTGAGAACATTTATTCCATACGGGTGGTAGCAAAAAAGTGTGATTATTACACTCCAAGCCAGTACTGCATGCTGTCAGAAGATAATAATTTTACAGTTACAGCTAATAGAGTGTAATCTAGAGTGCACAGTAAAACAGGCATAAATCAGTAAGATGTAGATCAATACAGACAGACACTTGCACACGAAGACATTTAAAAATGGGGAAGCAGTGAATCTGGAAATGACTTGGCAAACACTACATATAATAGCTCAGCATTATATATACCCTCAAAGCAATTCTGAATCCAAAAGGACAAATGTGAATCTTTGTATAACCAGAGAAACAGGGAGAACTACAAATGTCATGTAACTCCTGTGTTAGCACTGGTGGTGTGCCTATTAGAGTGTAAGTCTTATTCTACCAGCTGCAATCAATAAAATAGTAGCTGAAATACTGGAAGAAGTTAACAGAAGAGCTGACAGTACATCTATCAGTAGGAAAGTATATGAAAACTTTAGCAGGGTAAATGCTTTGTGTTAACAAGGAAATCTGTGTAGATTGAACACAAACTCAGTACCCACACAAAGAGCAAGAAATTGTGTTACCATATTACACTGTCCTGATTCATTATCTGAAGTACTTTTAGACACACACAGAGAAAGTGTTTTCTCAGTTGTTCAAAAAATAAATGCTCAAGTTGTTATATAAAAACTAATGTTTATTGAAACATAGCTTTGGAATAAGACTGGAATTTTGAGATAAAACACAAATATCAAAACAGTTTCTATATCATTGGCTTGATAAGGAGGGGGAAATATGTGTATATTTCTTGAATATCTGGCAAACTTTACCAACTTTATTCTATCAGTCTGCTTGTTTGAAAACAAACAAACCAACCTGAAAGATAAGACAGAACAACCAAACAACAATTATATGTGTATCTCTAAATGTTACTTATACAATAGTAATTACTCATCACATCAAAAATATTTCAATATGTATGCTCAATATGTAGCTTTGTTTCCACAGTCTACCATAATTTCATAATTCAAGTCCATTAATAACATAGATAATTTTATTAATAAGTATTCTGAAGCAGAGCCATTCTGGGTCAGACATTGATGGCCCACTTAGAGCTCATCTTGCCTCAGGTTAATGCAGCCAGTAACTGATGCTTAGACAAGAGTGAAAGATCAGGACAAACACATCATCCTACTGCCCCATTAACTCTCCTAACACCCAACACTTCCTAAGCCATAAGTGAGGTTTGTCTATTTAATAGCCACAGTAAATTTTTCTTGCACAATTTTTCCCTTTTGCTTTTTTGAATTTATTTCATGTTTTAGGATCCAAAACATTCTGTAGGGAGGAATTTCACAACTTGACTGAGTGCTTTCTTTTGTGTTTCTCTGGTTCAAGTTTGCTCTCTCCAAGCTAGAAGTACCCCTGATTGCTTCTCATGTTCCTGCACTGCTGTTTCTCCCACAGCCACTGCTGGCCCCTGGCCAACACGAATCAATAGGCTAAACTAAAGTTTTAGCCAGTCCAGTCACTCTAATGTTCCCACCACAGCCACAACCAAAAATAACCTGCACTGGGAGAACTTCAGAGTGTATCCAACACAAACAACAGTGCTACATGAAACTGTAATGCTATGGTAACTCTCACCACAGTAATGGAGTTTCCCAGCTAAAGGAAATGGTTATTGAGGGCTCATACAGAAATGTTTTATATTGGTACAGTTAGGCTTTTATCAACATATAGTGTAATTAAATAAACAGTGACTTACAGACATTCCCCGTGTTGTCAAAACTCGTAAGAACATCTTTAACATTTAAGAGGCCATCGTGAAATCTGGAAGAAAACATAAATAGTGACTTTACTGACACATAAACCATCAAAACCCCTCCATCTTCCAAAAAGAGATTTACTGTATGCATTCACTTCTCACCACCCCCATTATAAGTGAAGCAGCAAACAGGTATTACTGTAGCCACCAGGGGGAAAACAAGGGGACAATCACCAGTCAAAAGTCCCAGCACTGAAATCCATGAATCAGGAGGAAAACATCTCCAAGGAGCATCAATTCTTATTTAGTTGTGCAAGTCACACAGAGGAAAGGAGGAACTTTGGTAAAGCAATTTCTTTGAAAGTGAAAACCCAAAGAATATTTTTGAACAGCAGCTGTATGCACATTGCTATTTTCTCCCACAAAATCAAGAACACTTAATTAAATTAATGCTAATGATGAAACTGATTAATGTGTGCAGTGAACTGCACTTTCTTTGGTTTTCCATTTGCATAACCCATGTGAAAGAAACATTCAAAATTGGGAATAGTAAATTAATTACCTAAATTTCATACACCAACAGCAAATTTTAGAATGCAGCAAGCAAAACACTGACAGCAGCACAAAGAATAAGCACCAAAATTGAATAAAAATTTACCTAAGATTTGCCTTTACATGTGCAGTGGAACACGGATAAAAAAAGCATCTAATCTTGTTTTAAATATTCCAAACTAATCTAAGCCCAAAATAAACAAAATATTAGTTTTACACTTAAAAACAATCAGATCACACAGCTGTTTCACAAAGGCAGTAAAGAAGATCTAGAAGGAATTCAGCAAGGCAGCAAAATATGAAAATATAGGGTTTTAATAATGCTTCAAATATAGCTTCTAAGGCTGTTTGGGAACACACTAATTTTAAACACTAAAAAAATGCAATATATCCAAGAGTTTTAGCACCTAATTAGTTCTCATTCTCTCAGCTATTTTTTCCTGAAGAAAGATTGCTGTAAGAATGGATAAATAAAATCAATCATTTTGCAAACATGACATTGCATATTTATTGTAAAAAATCCACTATTTATAGCTTCTGATAAGCATAAGCATTAAATAAAGAAACATTGACAAGTTAAATTTTGAGAAGCACCAAACAGCAACTAGACAAATTCTTAAAAAATGAAAATCAAGTGGAAACCAAATTAACAAACTGAACTGAGCTCATCAGCAGGGACAAAGAAATACATGAGAGATGTTACAGAAGATTCAACTGGACATTAACACGCTTCTCCCAGCTACATAAAACCAAACCAAAATTACATGCCTTCTCTGCAGAGGATGCAAGAATGCTACAAGAATGCTAGTGGATTTTTAATGTACTGCTTTTCTGCAAGTTTGTTTTCCATCAAACTGGACAGCCAATGTAACAGCTGGAGCACGGGAAGTGACAAGAAAGGAGATAGAATTGGTAGTTCTGCCACCACAGAGCTGCCCTTTAAACTCTCCCCTGCTGACATCTCAGAACCCTACAAACTCTGTAACTCTGCATTTGTCTGGGGGCCCTCACACAACTGTGACTGTCTCATCTCTAAATGAATGCTATAGGAGGGTGGGAGATGCTGAGGAAGTAAAGAAATATTTTAATCGCTGTTGGCATACAGGGTAGTCTTGGGTTTTTTTGGTTGTTTGGTTTCCTTTTTTCTCCCCCTCAATTTTTTTATTTACATAGTTCATATCTAGAGGAGATTTATCATGTAACTCTCCAAGTGAAGCAAACAAAGGTAAGGATAAAAATTTAGTAGTCTAGTATCAGAAGTTCAACAAAATTAAGAAAGAAAAACAGAAGTGAAGTGTCCTGGTCTATAAGAGAATACAATTTATATACTTCAGGGTCAAAAGGTAGGCAAACACAAAAAGGAGGAATGATAAAACCACAGCACTAGCCAAAACTGCTTAAAACTTGTGGAACGCAAAAATTGAGGAATTGAGCATAATCTCTTACTGCAGGCAAGTTTTAGGACTGAGGAAAGCAACATGCCAACAGCTGATCTACTTGTGAAAGCGAGAGCTCAGGAAAACACATTTCCAAAGAGCAATAGCCATGTTTCTCCATTGGGAGATCTGTACTTGGGGAGCCTGCAGACAAACTCTGCACCAGCTATTCCCCAACTCCTTTCCATCACAGGCCTTACTCACAGACTAAAAGTTACATGCACCTGTAAATACAGGTGTTCTCTAACCCCAAATTCTGCCATAAACAGTGTGCTACTTAGTCCTGCACCTAAAAATCATAGCTTGTAGGTTGGGATCCACTGCCCTGCACATACAACCTCAGCAGTTCTGTAACAGCTGCTGCTTCATTGTCCCATCCCATTAGCTGCTCCCCCATCAGCAACCCAGAGAAAACTGCCAAGATACAGCACATCTGGTTTCCATGAGTGCCTGTCACCATCACAGCTTTCCACAGTGCAGCTGACAAACACAGAGAGTCTTAAGTGTCATGTGCACTGAATTATCAAAGTCAAGGAAAGGAATCACAGAAGCTTGGGATTAAACCCCAGCCCTTAAATTCCCATAAATTTCTACAGGTATCTCAAAATACAGAGGAACATTAGTATTCAGTGCTTTAGAACATGTCGTGGATGACATACAGTTCAAAGAAGTTCAAAGCTCTGATTGCTGAGATCTACTTCAAAAAAAGCACAAGTAAGCATCATGGAAAAAGTGAATTTCAGGCTGGCGTGGTTAATCTGATTCACAGTGTTCTTACAATAAGTCTCCAAGGTACAATAGGCAACAATTTCGGTGGCTGAGGCAGTGAGTAATAGAAGGCAAATCTATGAACAATAAACCAATTTAACTCATGTTTCCCCTGATACAAAGCAAAGGAGAATTCCTTACTCTGGACTACAAATGAATCAACTTTGGATGAAGTCAGAGAGAGTGAGATCAGTCTTTAAAGATATTCATGTTCCTTCCTCTCCAATTCAGCCAACACAAGTGGCAGACTTTTACACGTATGTAAAAATAGCTGTGGATAGTACAAAAAAAATCCTTCAGTAGGTCCCCATTAAGGAATGCTTTTCATCAACCATAATGAAACAAAAATAGGTTCCTTCTTTTCTTTTATATTATTCTTAAACTGAGTGATGAACAATAACACAAGTATGTGCCTATATTCACTTTAAAAACCTACAAAAATCTAAGCTAGAATACATTTCCACATAATATTGAAAAGGGAAAAAAACAAACACAACACATCACCATACACTGTTAACCTACTTACAAATTAAAAGTATATTTGTGAAAAATTAAAGATGGGATAATGGTAAAAAAATACTGTTAAGGGTACTTCACAAAAAGTCTTGGTGAATATCACCATCAATTGTCACTGTGGCTCACTAAGAACCTCAGAGTTACCTGCAAACTTTGCTATCTGATCAAATGCTCTTTCTGGGCCAGAGTATAACCAAAAAAGTCAACACTTCTTTCACTCCAGTTCTAGACCACAGCTTAATATGGCAAGAAACCGAAACAAAGCACAAATACACACAGCTTGGGCAGCATGATGGAACAGTCATAGCTTGAGCAGGGAATAAAAGAAGTATGTTGCCAAATCACTTTTCATCTCTTTCCTCCTCCAGCTCCTGGGGCCAACCCTTTATGCTGCTAAATTCCCACACTGTCTCTTAGCATGCAATAAACAGAAGAAAGCAAGTTTTTCATAGCCACATAAATTGTAAGAAGTAGGCAATATTCCTTGAAATTTGTTTCCCTTCCTTTTTTTAATCTCTATCCCTAAAATAAAAAGCCAGTAAAAATTCAAAATGTTATTAGCAGAAATATCCAAGAGGAACAGCCAATGAAATTCAGTCCTATACCATCTTCTAACACACTGCTTGCCACAGACAAGTGGTGTCACTGCATGCTCCTCATTTCTCAACCACAGGTCTAGAATCACCTAATAGTTTCTGTCATATTTTTATCTACAGGTTCATTCATATTCAGAATAAAGGCATGACATCTTGCAAAGTATGCTTAACACCTTTTACAAAGATTTAACCCTTCCTGTAACCTGCTGACACTGTTCTTTTCAGTTCTGCACTTTAGCATTTGAAACAGCAAATGACTGATCAATGGAAAATATTTTACCACAGAAATAACTTATTTCTGCACTGTTTTCTTAAAATGAGCCTACAATTTAAAAGCAAATCCATATCCTGAAATAGAAAATTTGAAGATATTGATTGCTCCTTTTTAAACTCAAATAAAAGAACAATTTTCCTGTCTAAAAGGCAGACACCATCTCCACAGTGAGATACTGCATCTTTATGATCTATAATCACTTCATTTCTAAAACTATTCATACAAAATTCAAATTTAAAAGCACATTCCTGATGAAGAATACAAGGATTTAGAAAGGCAGTTTTAAATAAATATTTTTAAATAGTTCTATTTACTTACTATATATCTTCCTATCCCTAAGAAAACACATATTCAGCACATGCATAATTTTTAACAGCAAAGTGAAATACTGCCACATTTAAGTAGAACTGTGAAAACTGAGAAAAGCTAACAAACACACCTGAAAGTTCTATGAATAAAAACACAGGGGAGATGTGGAGACAGCGGCGCTGTCCAAGTCAAGCTGGAGAGTTTGGAGCTCCCCCTGGGGATGGACGAGGAGCCGGCCGAGAGCTAATGGGTAAGGATTAAAGGGAGGGCAGGGACTGGTGACATCAGTGGGGCTTGGCTACAGGGACACCAAGCAGATGAAACCCTCCCTAGACACGGAGAGGAGCAGCCTCACGTTCACAAGCCCTGGTCTTCATGGGGACCTTCAACCACCCCCATATCTGTTGGAGGGACAACACACCAGGGCATAAAAAATTCAGGAGGGTCCTGAAATGCTTCTTGTTTCACGAGGAACTGACAAAGAGAAGTGCTATGCTGGATCTTGTTCTTTCCAACAAGGAGGGGCTGATGGGAAATGTGAATCTCCAAGGAAGCCTAGACAGCCAGGACCATGAAATGGTGGCATTTGAGATCCTTAGGACAGAGAGAAGGGTGCACAACAAGCTTGCTACCCTGGACTTCTGGAGAGCAGACTTTTGCCTCTTCAGGGACCTGTTTAGAAGAGCACAATAGGATAAAGACCTGGAGAGAAGAGGGGCCCAAGAAGGCTGGCTAATATCCAAGGATCATCTCTGGAACGATGCATCCCAACCAAGAGGAAGTCAGACAAGAAAGCCAGGAGGCCTATACGGGTGAACAAGGTGCTCCTGGACAAATTCAAACACCATAAAGAAACTTACAGAGAGTGGATGCAAAGTCAAGTAGCATGTGAGAAATACACAAGTGGCCTGAGCATCCAGGGTTCAGGTCAGGAAAGCTAAAGCTCAATTAACATCATTAAGACAAGGATGCAGTGTGTAGGAACATCAAATGCAACACAAATCCAGACAAGAGAACACTAATCAAATGAGGTTTGGGATTCTAACACATGAAATTTCATTTTGACACACCTTTCACTGCTAACAAAGCCCCATACTCACCAGATACTCCTTTTCAATACCCCAGAGCTACTGTGAAGCACCTGAGTACCTAAACAAACCTCCAAAGACCACTTTCCACCATGTATTATGAATCCAAATTTCATTAAGCACACTGGAGATCGCTGTTTCACCTGAAGAGTTATGTGGATTTTTAAAATGAGCTGATGATGCTTCACTTCAAGGATCTAGTCAAAATGGCTAAATTCAGCTTAAATTTTTTAAGCTGAAAATTGCCTTATACTGGGACTTCTGACTTTCTGCTTTGAAAGATTTGTTATTAAGAATGACACAAAAAAAATGTAAACCACTGACAGAAAAACATGGCATAAGCTCTTCTTTCTGAGATGTGAATCCAGACTGAATTTATTTAGAGAAACAGTAAAATCAACAAAATTCAGAAAAGCACACACATGACTGGTAGTTCCTACAAAAGCTTCTATTTGCCTGACAAACTGGTCCCAAGCCCCTCTGGAGCAGTAATTCCAGCTAGGTCATAGCATATCTGAATATACAATTTGATCAGTTTTGACAGCCCTTGAACTGATATAGCTTGACCTTTATACTCTTTGCCAAAAGCCACTAACAACCTTATGAACTTTCTTAAGTATTTAGTCTCGTCAAGATATTAGCTGACAACCCTTTAAACATCGAACATATGCAATGAGCTTTTCCATGAAGATGTTAATGCATAAGGAAAACTAATGTAGAGGAAAATTCCAAAGCACTTCTGTCAAGATTTTAGAGGGGCCATAGCAATACTCTTTTTTTTTCTGACAAAAAGATATGAAAAGGCTTTCTTATTCAAGCATGTTGTTCTGGATTTACCTGACTGGAGTTATTGTTAATATTATGCTCTTGTTAACTTGTTACAATTGTTGCTGGTGTTTAATATTATAAATAATATTTTGCCAGTGGACAGAGAAAAACCAAGGGAAGACTGTCAGATATACAGAGAATCCTTAAGTTTCCAACACATGATCAGTTCTCAAAGATCCAGGAATGCTTACTCCAAGACTTCCTATCTTCTAGATATGTAAGTTTCACAAGAAGAACTGTTGCTCTATTAAAGACTGTTAAACTGTTATGCTGATCCCCTAAATTACTGCTTCTGCAAAAACAGGGAAGAAACTTCATTTAACACCGACTCATGGTAAAGTCAATTTTGTAGCAGTCTATTTATACCTTGTTCCTGGGGAAAAATACAATATTTTCTCCTTCCCTTCTTCACTTCCTGCAATATTCTGAAATAATAAGTATACTCTATGTATTGTCACTGCCTCAGTGTGGAGAAAACATTTTAATACAGAAGTGTAAGACTAAGCAAGTTCTGATCATTATTCCTAAAATGATCAGTGATTACTATTTTTAGAGGTCACTGAATATCTTTGGAAAGGAACAAATGCAGGGAAAACATAAACTGAAAATCCCCACCAGAAGACAATGTCCATATTCTCCTCAATATTCAGTTTTGGAAAGGTGGCACGAGCCTGCTCCAGCACAGGAACTATACACTCCCACTGAACAAGATTAAAGAAACACAATAAAATAACTCATAAATAAACATGCTTGTTCAAGGTCTGTAGTTGATCTGTGTCTTATTATCAATGAAACTACTATTAGAGAAATTATACCAAATGAAACGATGGTGGTGGAAACAGAAGGAGAGAAATGCCAGAGGAGGATCAGTCTGACATTTCCTTGGCTTCTGTACTGCCAGCACAGGTGTACCTCAGCTCATCTCCTACCTTAAAACTCCAGAAAAGTAAATCCAGCAACAGCAAGTGTTGCAAGCCACAACAGTGACCTAAAGGAGTTCAGGGCTGCATTGTAAAGGACTGCAGCCTTGTTCAGTCCAAATTCTACCCCAACACCTTGTGTTTCCTATCCTCAGTGTGCCACTGAAGACCTAGAATCAAGGAATAGGGACACTGCACAGAGGCATTATGCAGACTGTCCGTGTTTGAATTAGTCCACAGCAGTCACTGGTGGTTTACAGAAAAAGTCTATACATGGAAAAACATTGCACCTACTTCTATTACAAACAGCAGTCTTCCAGTGGAAAAGTTTTCTTTTGAACTCTTTTACTATCACTGAGTGTAAGCTTGGAAAATAAAAAAATAGGACTTTATAAAGCTCCAAGAATTTTGTTCTTGATTTTACATCCAGATGCAAATTTAGAATGATCTGCATGTAGCGTTGTGGGGTTCCTTTAGTTTGGTTTGGTTTTTTCTCATGGGTTCATTTGAAAACCTTGTAAATATGTTGCAGTTTAATGATGGTCACTTGTTTGTGTTAAATTTTAATTTCTAAGCTTGACTTTTAATTCAAGTCCCAGGTAAACAAAAATGAACTTTTTGATTCGGGCTCTCCAGAAAATCTTCCACTGTCCAGAGAACACAAAATCCTACCCCTTCAGAGGGCTAAGTAGCTGCTGTAGAACAAATATCAATTCAGGGATTCTTAAGTTACTGTTGCAAACCTTCTGAGGCAAACCAAGTAAGGTAGATACAAAACTGAAAGCAGAAAAGAAGACCAAAGCAAAAGAAAAGAAAAAACAAACAAACAAACCAATCAACAACAAAAACCCAAACCCCACAAACATGGTAATGAATGGGAGTTATAAACAAAGTTACTGAGAATTCACTGACATTCCTTCAGAAGAATTTTTGAGGGGGAAATAAGCTTTCTGTAGCTTTGTTTGTGTGTGTGTGTGGACTTTTCTATTGTCAATTTCTTTAATACAAATGGCCTGACCCAGTAACAAAGATTACTTCATTAAGTATATATTATTTTGTAGGAATTTGGCTTCCAAATTATCACTGGGTTTTAAAGAAGCACTAAGAAAAAAACTGAATAAAATACAGACCATTACCAAAAACCTTTTAGAACATTATTAATAACATAATGTCATAAAAACTTTTATCAAGACCATAAATAACTATGTTCAGGTTTTTTTATACCCTATTTATAGCTGAAGAATGTCAAAACAGGAAGCTATTAAAATATAAAATACCATGCTCATATTTGCATTCTGTTTTAGCTACAAGCATCAGTATTTTCAGTCAAGCTCTGCCACTTCAGTGAAATGTACCAGAAAGAAGAGTCAGACAATCTGCTTACTTCAATGAACAACTAAAAATAACATTTACCAGTTTATTTGTGAACTATGGCCTAAATACACAAAACACTGGAAGAATGACTAATGAGTCTTATATTTGAGGCCCATTCAAGATCATAGAAAGTATTTAAAACTTAAATTGTGGTTACCTTAAGGAGACACTGTACTTGGGATAAAAGATGCTTCTGTACTGAACCCAGGTCCCACTTTCCTCTTCTGTATTCTGGTCTTCTATTGAAAAGAGATTGAACGACGCAAACCTCCTTACAGATACTTGTTGGAGATGCACATCTTTCAAGTGCTTTCTCCTCAGAACCTTTGAAATGAAGAACAAATTAAACATTTAACAATAAAACTTCCAAGAAAAGAACAAACCCACGCCTATTTAAGTGAAGAGGCAAACCACAATGGCTATGCCATCAGCTAGTAGTTATGAATAACCAAGTATGTCAGGCCTGAACAAAATACAATGGTATTGATGGCAGGGGTCAAGAGAATGAGTTATGGATTATGTCTCAATCACTGTAAAGCACATGTACTGTGTTCAGAAGTACACAAAGGTGCTTTTTTAACTCACACTCCAGCAAACCCATGCAAAAATTAGAGGGGCAAACTGGGTTCTCCCCAGCCTCTCATTTTACCAAGTTTCCCAACCAAAGCAGTACCCTCCCCGAGCAATTTCTGGGCCACTGTCCCTATAGAGAAGGGGGGAAAGCCAGCAACAACAATAAATGTATATTTCATAGAATTTAAATGACAAACTCAAAACATGACCTTCAGGTGCCCGAGTGCAGTGTGTTGACTCCCTGACTCCTTCCTAGCCTAGAAGTCTTTTGCTGCACACTTGCAGAGATGCTGCCGAAGTTGCCCAAGTTGAGAAAATTGCTCCCTGTCCCAAGCCCCAGACTTTCAGACATCACAACTGTATATTCTCCTACCAGGCCCCCAGAAGGGGACTGACACATGAGCCAGACTTCCAAAACACTCCGAGAGCAGCAAGTTCAGTGCTAAGAGACTGAAGAATTCAAGGCAGTGACAAAGTGTCATTTGTGTTTCTTAAATGATTAGAACATTTGCTCAGGAAAGTGAAAATGTGGGCTCTGTCCTGCCTAGTCTGCTGCACTCAAGCATCTCTGGGGAGTGAGGTATCAATCCCTTTATGCAGGAAAACCCAGCACTCAGCTGCTTTGAGCTGTGCCATTGCTCAGAAGACAGCCAGCACTTCCCTGCCAGACAAAAAGACTAATTCCTTAGGGCAGTGATGTGGAAGGAGAGGTGTCCTGGATGTAACTTCTTTCTCCTAAAATTGGACAGAATACATAAATAATTGCCATTGCATTTTTAAAATTAAGGTGCAGATGCAGTCCCTAGTGATGGATAAAAAAAACCCAAAAAACAAAAAACAGAGCAGAAAATAAACTCATCACTATAAATTGATAGAGGTACAAGGAAGAGCTCCATTGAGTAGGACAGCACTGCAATTTACAAGTTTTCGCCAACTAGAGATAAATCAAATGAGAAACAGCTCTCCAGAACTATGAAACTTGAAATAGAAGCTTTGCATACAAGATGTGTACAAAAAAAACCCCAAAAAACCACAGGTCAGTGATTTTTTTTGCTGTACCCAACCTGCTTTAACTGAAAATGCACAAGCCTTACAGTTTGGGACCATGATCTATTATTTTGCAGGATATTTGGAAGTACTACATATGTGAGCAGAACAATTGTCTTTGCTACACTGTTGGTTCCTAACAGCAGGTCTGAGGCATCAGGCTTTCTGCTTTTGGAGCTATTTTCATTGGCAGGTCTGAGCATATGAAAGGCCCAGGCATTTTCTATGAAGTATTAAAAATGTCTGGGTGCTGTCCACACTACTTCTGTAACACATGAGAAAACACAAAAATATTGAAGCAGGAGAACAAAATTAAAAGACCATCAAAATTAAGACCTTCACATAATAGCTGTGTGCCTGAAAACAAAATGGACTATCTTGGCAAGTAAAGAAAACCAGAAAGACCTAATTTTCTGAAAAGTGTGTTGTTTGGGGACTTCTTTAAAGCAATAGCAAGCCATCAATAACAGGAAGGAAAAATACAGCAGCAACAACACTTTTCTATTTTCAGTTTCTGTTGTACAGAGACATCTTACTGCCACTCTGTAAAATTTATTCTCTGGGTTAGCAGAAAATCTCATGAGCATTTGAATACTCAAAAGAACATTTCTCCCACAGCCTCAAACAAAAGTCAAGTGGTATAAGATCTGAAAATTACAACAGCAGGTCAAATCTTTTAAAACCCTAAGTATAACTGAGAAAACAGCACAAATGGAGAATATGTTACATTATTTCTATCTAACTCTGTATTTTTTACGTATGGATCAAAGGGGGGAGATTTCTCAAGTCTATTCCTAAAAGGATCACAGTTGTGTTAAACAGGCTACAAAGATAAGTTGCTGCTATAGAATAATCCACTGATAAAAAGAAAAGGTGACAAACCTATCTTAACTCATCGCCAAACAGTTTCCTGTTCTCCAAAGATTCTGGGAAAATATTACCACAGATCCCAATTGCAATGCCCTTGGTATTTAGTCACAGTGTTAGGACCGTGTTTAGGACTCCCTCTAAAACCTCATCCTGATTGATAGTGCTTAAAAAAAAAACCTCACCATGAAAGAATCTCCCACTAACAACATGGAGAAAGGCAGTCACCTGAAATTCCCTGCATTTAACTGTGTACATCCCTGTGTTAGGCCTAGGTGCACTAAGAGCCAAATCCAGTAACAGCTTATGGTCTACAAACCTCTGCCAGTTCTCTGGCTGTGACTGCAACTTGGCATTTTGTACATGCAAGGAAGTTTCTACAGAATCAGCTACAACATAACCTGTAACTGCACTCTAAATACTATCCATAGGACTGTAGTATTTATTTTTACAAGTAATTCATTTACCAAATTGTTTTATCCAACCATAAATAATTTACAAACTCAAGACTAACAAAAACATGGAAGAAAGATCTGGAGCACAGGCACCCTTCACAGAGAGAAAAGCAGGAAGAGATGAAAGTTTGTTTTAGAAGTGCTTCTGCTAAGGAGAAAAAATGTCCTTGACCTGTCCTCACTTTAGCTTTTATTTTTCAATTCTGGAAGTTAAAATACATTAGCAGGTGAGCAAGATACTCTCAGGCATGTGGTGTGACTCTTGGGGATGGTCCTGTGCAGGGCCAGGAGCTGAACTTGCTGATCCTTGTGCATCCTTTCCTGCTCGGCATAATCTGTCATTCTGAGGCTTGTGTGAGAAGAGCAAGAGGAAGGTAAAAGGCTGGATAAACAAAAAAAGCTTACAGATTTCATGAAACTTTCTGTAGGGAGCAAATGTACGTACAGGGAGGAACCTAATGCACGCCCATTGCTCTAAATTCCCTGCTGAAAACTACTGACTGCATAATGCCTCCAGCCACAGAGACTGGCAGAGCTCAAAACACAGCCTTAGAGAACTTATCCAGTCATGTACAAACGCACAGCAAATGGGCAACTACCCTCAGCATTTTTTTAAATGCAAAAAATACTTGTCTTAATTCTGACAGACTAAGTTTAAAAATATTGCCGAACTTCAAACTCGGTCCATACATAAAACATTTCATTGATAAAGAGCACACAGGTAATTATGCAAACTCCTGGTTCTTTATGCTAGCTTCATAGGATACCTCATAAAAGGGCTTTTTTTTCTTAATTAAATCAGCGAGCATGCACTCAAGCATCCTTACCACAGTAAATCAATTTGTGTGTGCATTGAATGAAAGCAAATTCAAGATATAAACACACCACAGAACTGATTTCACGTAAGGCATTATTACAAGCAGTATGAAAAGTGCTTTTAAAAGCACTGTAAGAAACACTTTGACGGGGCTCCTTTAAAAATGGATTTAAAGGGAGGTTGATACCTTCTTCCAATCCATAGATAGATCTGAGCACCACTGTAGCACAAAGCACAGAACTGATTTTTACTTCAGATGTACCAGTAAGATTAAATTGATCCTTGCTCATTGTACCATATAAAAATCAACAGAGAAGCTAAAGAACATGGAAAAACCAAGGGAATCTGCAGAGGAAAAGGTCACAGATACATGTAGTTTGAGAAATAAAGAGAAGCCTTCTCCCCAAATACCTACATGCACTCTTCCACAACCCCATTCTATTGTTATGAAAAGCTCCTTATGATTTTAAGAGACAGGAATATGCCAAAGGCAGTATATGTTGACAAGAAATAACAGCTAGTATAGCCACAGAGTGCAGCTTACATAGTCTGCCAGAACAGAAACCTACAAAAACAAACCTGAAACTCCTATCAGCAACTTTGACATTTCCTGCTTTGGAGCATAATAAAACAGAAGTTGGTCCTGTTGAACAGGACCAGCAAACTTAGAAACCAAAAGCATACACAAAGTGCAATAGTGATGTCCTCAGGCCTCCCACCGTGACCCGGCTGCAGCCAGGTGCCCCTTCCAAGCCAGCTGCCACCACTGCCTCGGTGCCACCTCTCTGCCCTCTCAGGGACAGCCGTCCATAGGCAGCTCCAGGTGTCCATCTGCACAGAACCAAACATTCCATTTAGGGATGGAAATTTCACACCCCTTAACAACAACAGCCAATGAAACAGACTAGAGGTTTTAAGCCTTGATGCCTACACTCATCTGCAGAGGAGTCCTTTCCAACCTCGCACTGCTCCCAAAGGGTCTAACACAGAGTGGCAGGCTGCAGCTGAGAAGCTGCTGTTTACCACAGCACAGGTATCACCACTTGCTCCTTCTTCCTCCTCACCCTCCTGCAGGCACAGCCCCTCAGCAAAATGCACTTTTCAGTGCCAGGTGAGCAGGGTCTCGCCCACCTCCACACCAAAGGCAGTCTGGGGATGCAGGGAGCAGAGAGGAATGAGGGGGCAGCCACGACAACCAGCCCCAGCGGCATCGATGGAAGGTGTCAAACTATGGCCTGAAAATTCCAAGGTGCCGCCAGGCGGTGGGGGTGCCAATGGGATGCTGGTCCTCCTCCCTTAACACAGGCCACGGACAGTTTTGGGGATCTTCTGAAGGCACACTTTAGAATCATGAAATCACAGAATAAGCTGAGTTGGGAGGGCCCCATCAGGACCATCGAGTCCAACTCCTGGCCCTGCACAGGACACTGCAAGAGTCACACCGTGTTCCTGAGAGCACTGTCCAAACACTTCAACTCCATCGGGCTCCAGCGCTGTCAGGCTTGCCTGACACCACTTCCCTGGGGAGCCTGTTCCGGCGTCCAGCCATCCTCTGGGTGAAAAACCTTTTAGTAACAGCCAACCTAAACCTCCCCAGCACAACTTTAGGCCATTCCCTTAGTCCTGTCACCGGTCACGAGAGTGAAGGGATCAGTGCCTGCCCCTCTGCTTCCCCTGGTAGCATAGTTGCTATACCATATATGTATATATTGCTATACGTGTCTATATTTCATTATTATCCTATTTTCCAGGGAGAGA
>VYXF01005523.1:659252-704232 GCA_013397295.1 Polioptila caerulea | reverse complement strand
GGCCCTGCCGGCCGGACACGGGCCCGTCCCTGCAGCGCTCCCGCGAACGGGGCTCAGCTCCCGCTGCCCAGGGACCCTCGGAGACAGCGTGGGGTTGGTGTTCCGTGATGGGGAAGTGGGGGGAGACGACTTCTTCAAACTTTCCCGGTGTTCTGTCCTTTAGCGTTTGAACGTGCGCGGTTGCACCGCCCCTTCTCCTCGTAGTTTCGCTGGAGTTAAACTATGGGCCGCCCGGAATGTTCAGGTTAAAATGTGAGTGCCAGTTGTTAACAA
The DNA here is from genome assembly GCA_013397295.1 of Polioptila caerulea. Taxonomy (NCBI): domain Eukaryota; kingdom Metazoa; phylum Chordata; class Aves; order Passeriformes; family Certhiidae; genus Polioptila; species Polioptila caerulea. Next base: position 703,959 of record VYXF01005523.1, on the reverse strand, counting down.
ACAGACTAAGTTTTACTGACCTTCTTCTCATTTGATTTACCCAGTGAATCACATTTCTTTGAAAGAGGAAGTTTACGCTGTGTCTGTTTCAAGTGTATGTTTGTGTATTTACGCCTGCAGTTTACGTTATGTGTATTTCACACACACAGTGTAAATGATCGGCAGTTCGTTTGGGATTTTCAGAAATTCCAGGTTGGCTGTCAAGAAATGAAGGTTAGGATGTGCTGCGCTGGACTGCAGAATCTTCTCCAAGCACTGAGCCTCAGTGCCAAGTACTGCTCTAAGCATCACCCTCCTCAAACAATGCGTCCTTACCGTAAAATAGGACCCAAAAAGTGCCACATCCTGGACTGTTCAAAAAGTACATGCACCCACAGGACTGCACCACCTGGAAGCATCCTGCCATGCAGATTCTTTTCCTGCAAGGTATGCCTTTTAAGTATAGATGATACCAGCAACCACCTTGGCACATCTGTTAAGGGTACCAGTCATACTTTTCACATGTTGAAGAAACATGTTTTTCCCAAAGAATTTAAAGCAGAGGAATAAAGTCTAGGATATCAGTTACATTCAAGGATATGTACCACTGTTGAGCTTTCCTATGCTGTTTTGACCTAAAGCTGCATTTTGGTTGATTTTCCCACTAGAGTAATTTTGAAAAACGTATCTTCCAGACTTAAGTAAAGTGTCAGGAGAAAGCTGCATGGAGAGATTAGCTAGTGTAGAGGCAAAGTGTCCAAACTGATGATACCAGACTGTGAGCTGGCTCAAAAAACACTTGGTTTTTCTGTGTTGACCAGTAAGTCATGGTTGCCATCATATTAAAATATAATATTGACATCTCATAATTGTGCTCACATGTTCTAAACTATATTTTAAAAGGTATTTGCACTGATTTCTGTAAATAAATATTATATAATTGGATGGCAGTATATCATGCACAGAGTCAGAAAACACTCTGGAATAATTTTAGGTCTTCTGTCTCAGTGTCTCTAATACAGATTTTACTAGGGGTATTATAAAAGTTTACTGCAGTGTGACAGCCTGGAAACTTATTTATATGTATAAGTACTGTTTACAAAGATGTATGTTTTGGTTTATTTGATCCTAAACATGTTGTCAGATGGATGGCGGTTGTCCTAAAATGGTTTCAAAGTGACAGTGTTTCTTCAGAGGTGACAGAAAGGTCATCTTGTAGTAACTCTTTTATTTGTCAGCACAAAGTAAAGAGTTCCTAGGTCTGTGTCTCAAATATAAGCTGATGTTTCAAGGAGAACATTAAGAGGTCTGGAGTGACCAGAATGTGTGGTTCAGTTTACTCACTGGGAGTTCACTAACACAAATGTTACAAATGACACTGGTCCCAGGATGCAAACGTGGTTTTCACCTGAAAGGAGGCTGTGTCTGTTTGCTTTGGAGCAAATGTTTGCTCATCAGTTGTCACTGAGATCCTCTGCTACCCTGAAAATCTTTCTAGATAACTGGATTTTCCCCAGGCAGGGAGGAGTGCTGTACCTCTTATATATCCCTACACAGTGACCACCAGCTGTATATAATATTTCCAAATGAATACAATGGGAATTGCTGAAAACAAAAGGAGGGCAATCATCAAAAGATTCATAAAGTGTGGAACTTGTCAAAATAAGTTGTGGATCCTAAAATTTTACAGGGGTATAGGGGAGACATATATGAGACATATATATGACATATATGAGAGATACTTTTTAAATATCCAGAAACCATGTTCAGGTGAAATTGTTTAAGGCTGGGGAAAGTCATCTGTATTGTCCCATTCTTATGCTTTCCTAAGTATCCATTTATGGCCACTGTGAGGTTTTGTTTGGTTGCATCATGTTTGGGGGATGGTGTTCTCCTACAACAGTTTCTCCAGGGACTGGGGTGGGGTGGATCAACTTTTAGTTTCTCCTGAGCAATCACTCAGTTGCTCCAGAGCTTCTCTAAGAGCCTTCACAATTTCCTTGCCTTGTGCCAGGTGAGAGGAAGCATTGGTCTGAACCAGTGGCAGACACTCTCAGCAATGATGTGCTTTATGTTCATAGGGAGTTTGCTAACTGGAGCAGATGGTTTCCCTTCAGAGTCTACTTGAAACATTCACATTTTGGTTCCCATGTGTTCCTGAAGACAAACTAGGAACAAATTAACAGTCCTTAATGGAAAGTGAGGATAGGATATGAAGCATAGGCTGCTTTTTACGCTTAGACACATTCAAACCATACATTGAATGTTAGAAAATTCTACTTTGTGTGATCTGTGCAGTATTATGTAGTGTAATATAAGTTGTGAAGCTTACTATTTGATCAAGTGAGATTTCACAGCATGCAAGAGGAAGTAGCATTGTTCTAGCAGTTTTAACATACTTTTAACATTTTTACAATAGAAGACAGCTTTGTTGGCAGTGAGGTAGCAGTAATCTCACACTTCATGGAAAACCAGGTCCTTAAACTTATTCCTGATGAAATTGTTGCAGAACCCATATCAGTTCACTGCTTTACTTCATTCTGCACCTTATGAATATTTATATTAACACTTCTGAGGAGGTGGAGCAAGAACCTGAATGAGCTGCTACATACCGGGACAGAGGTGTGGATGGTGTTGTCTAGAAAAGGAGATGAGAAATTGCACTCCAAAGACAGGAAATTATGAAAGAAAGCTGTGAAGAAGGAAAAATAATAGAACTCCATAAAAAGTAAAACCTGGTTCTAGAATGGGAACAAACGTATTTACTTATAATCAATTAAGAGCATATATTAATAGTACCCTAAATTTTGAAGAAAATACTTCAATAAATGTGTCAACTAAAGCACATTTGACAGTGCTGTCCCAAAAGATCAGGAGGAGTTAAAAGACATTCCAGCTGCAGTTTTTGTTTTTATTGGCATGTACTTTCGTACTTTACTTACTAATGCAAAGTTGGTTTTGGGCCTGTGGCTCAGGGGACATTGCCTCAATGTGTTCAGACTGGTGTGCAGTGTGCTGCCTTGTAGCCATTCTTGTCTTCCCTTACTTAGCAGGAAGGAACAGAAGTCCCTTCCAAAAGGAAGCAAAATACATCCATAGTAACTTCAGACCTTTTCCACAAGAACCTTCTGAAATCAGAGCAAAAAAACTGGAATAACGTTTCACCAGCATACAAAGCTATGACAAAGAGAATCAAAGAAAGACTGGAAGAATTGCACAACATGTATACACTCAATTCAGGAAGCCCAAGGGTAAGTGGCAAACAATACAAACATTTCCCATCACTGACTACAAATAAAAGACAGTGAAGCTGTTCCTGTTATGAAATGCTGTTCTACTAATTATTTTTACAATAAGAGTTTTGAATATTTTAATAATTGTGCATAGTAACAGTTTGTGTTTAGAACAGCTTATACCTGTTATGACAGTGAATTTGCCTTAATTTCTCCATAGGCAAAAGCAAGTAAAGATAAAATAGTCATCTGACTTTTGGATAAAGAGTACAAGACACTGTAATTTGCAAGAGCATTTGCAGGTGATCTGTGCCTTCTGTGAAATTTAGAGCAGGTAGAGGTAGCTTAAGTACCCTAACTGAAAAAAACCCTTTCTGATGCGTGCAATTCCTTCTTCAGGATGGAATATATGTTCTGTCATTTGTTACAATTTGTTACAATTCTGCTGTACAGAAAAAATGACTGTATATAGGGATTCAAGGGAAATAGTCTAATTGTATGCTGGACTTGAAATATGTTTGTTTGTATTGAACAGATGAGATTTGGAGAGAATGTGTACTTTGAAGAGAATGGCTGCATATTCCTTGCAAAAGAAGATGATGGTAAGGGATTTCTCTTCCTAATATGGTAGGATTCTTAAAAAAGGTATACATTTATCACTTGGTGTTCTTTTCTTGCATTAATGCTTGTCTGTTTCTTAACTACTTTTATACAATTCTGTAATAGAGTAATAATTCTACAATCCTGAATCTGAAAAGGTGAGGTAGATAGAGATTAGTATATATTGATACTAAGACAAGTTGCTGGAAAGGAAAGAGAGAAGACACTTCTTTTCAGAGCTCTAACAGCATTTTGAAAAAAGGAAAAGAATATCCATGCTTTTTTATTTCTGAAGGGGAGTGAAAGAATTTTCTAATTTTATTTATTAGAAAAACCTGTGCTTTAGCTATCTGAGCTTTAAAATTCAATATGTCTAGTAGAAGCCAAGATCTACACTTCTGAAATATTTTTAGTAATAACTACAGGACTTTTTTCCTTGGAAGTATGAGGTTTTGTTTATTTTTACAAAGTGTGTTTGCAAATATCTTACAGGACAGGTATTTGGTGTTGATAAATTCCAGTAGAATGTTTGTGAATATTGGAGACAGATTTGGTAAATACAGACATTAGGAATCACCATTCATTTTGACAGTGTCTTAATTACAGGATTTTTTGCTCTTTTTTCTGTGTAATATGTGAAGGAAATGCTGAGATTTTATTCAGTGTTGAAGATCTTGGCTTTTCTGATGCCTTTATTCAACGGATCAGAATTTCACCAGATCAGAGCTACATGGCCATCAGCTTAAAATGTGAAAATTCTGAAGAGGCAACCTGCATTATTATGAAACTTGGTAATCTTCCTGTTGTGGAAAAAGTAATTCCAAGTGTATTTAGCTTTGGTAAGTTGTTTATAAATATCCTGTGGATCACACAAGCTTTCAACACAACATTTAGTTTAAAGATAATAATAATAATCTAAAAAAAAAAAAATGAAGGCAACATTTAATCCTTACAGATGTTGAATTGTTTCTCATGGTTTCTCTAACACTGCACAATTACAGGTTGTCTGAGATGGATGAAAGGGACTGCTTCTTGGATACAAAAATGAGCATTTATACACCTTACAACAGTCATGTGTATGATTTTTTCTATTTATTCCAATATGCTGTATTCAAAATATAGTGACGTGCCTATTTGTCATATAAAGATCTTTTTGAGGGATGTTCTAGTTGGTAAACCCTTACAGCTACAACTGAAGTCACTGGTAGCTGTAGGCAGTTAGCTTAGCTTGAAAAGTGTGGAAGTACTAGTGAGGATTGGCTGGAGTTGCAATAGGAATCCAGGATGTGGGTCACACTTCAGAGCCCAGTGAAGTCAGACAGGCCTTGAATCAATTCTTTCAGAATAGAATACAGAGCTTTAAATTGCTGATTAAAGAAGCAGAGGTAAATGGAAGTGAATGGGAAAACATTCTTTTTTATAGTATGTTAAAGAATATAGTAAAAAAAATGTAATAGTATGTATACTATTATTCTAAGTGTTCCACATCTTGTACTTTGGATTATATTGCTAGATGTCATCAAGTAGATCTAGTGCAGTAAGCAGTTTTCCTGGGCAGAGCAAAATAATAAAACCCTAGGTAAAACATCCTTATTAAAAAAATGAGGAGTAGCAAGGATTTGGTGTTTTGTTTTCACACTGAAGATTATAACACCTGTTGAAAAACAAACATGCAAATTTGCCAATGATATTTTACACCATGCTTGATTTGAACATCCATCTTGGTTGATCCAGAAGAGTCAGTACTGTTAAGAGACCATCATCCTGTTGCCTAAATAGGTGTGACAGATAATAAGAGTGCAGAAGATGACTATCAGAATGATTAATTCTGTAAAGTTATGTCAGATGTGAGCGAGGTACAGCGGTAGTGTCATGAAGCACAGAGGTGCCTCGATCATGAGCAAGAGAATTAGGTCTTAGAACCACTTGCAAAATTTATGTGCTTGTATTGAGGGATATAAAACAGCAGGGAGACAGACAGAAAAATTACACCTTGATTTTTCTATAGGCTAGGCTATAAAAAAATTTGGATTTGCCCTCTAAAGGCTTTCCATCATAGTGAATCCTCAGCTACCTGTGCACTTTGGAGCCACATTGCTGTTCAGAAAGAGAAGTGTTTGTGTTATTTTGGTGTTATTAATTCCTCGGGGTTTGTACTGAAAATCAGTATTTATGCAAAAGACAGCATATAGCAGCTTTTAAAAGCATATGTGTTAAACATCATTCTGTTGGCTGTAGGAGCAGCAGAGATGGCAGGAATGTGGCTGGATCAGTCAGAATAACTTCAGAATAACTAGGTTCCTGTATTTATACCTTTCTGTGTTGGCAAACACATACAAAAGCATAGAAAACTGGAGAATTTTTATCTCAGCAGTACCCATGGGGCACATGCATCATCTCTTTTCTCTAAATGGCTTGTGTGCAGTCACATGCAGCAGTGCAGAGCTTATGATGTCTTTATTATCTTGCTGACTTCATGTAAACCTCTTTTTCCCTGCTGTTTAAAACAGCCATGACTCCTATTTTCCTGTTACCTCCAGAACCCACACAGGGTCAAGAGCTTCCTATTACTGGGCCCTGCAACACTGACCTCTGCTTTTTTTTCAATACATTATGAGATTGTTGTTCTGTGGTATCCAGAGAAAACATGGAAAAACCTTTTAGCTCTTACCTCAGTCCCCACAGGATGCAGAAGTGCTGTCCTCAGTTCCATGCCACCTGCAACCCACCTTTTTCAGCACTGGGTCCAGTGTCCATGGAATTCTCATCTTCTCTCAGTAATATTGTACACTGTTCTGAATTTGATATGCATTTGTCTTTTTTTCCAGAATGGGCTGCAAATGATGTTCTGTATTACACAACTCAGAAGAACCTTAAATGCCAGAATGTATTCCTGACCACTTTAACTTACCAGAAACATACTAAATTAGTTTATACAGAACAAGATGCAAGGTAAAATACATACCTAAAATATAACAAGTCCTTTACATATTTTAGAGTATTTTATATGTAAAACATGACTGGTTTGGAAAACAAAGTTTTACATAATATATTTCAAATAGTAAAATGCATTTTTGTGTTCTGCTGTCAGTAGTGCCTTATACAGCCTAAGAATGTGCTCTGTTCTCCTTTTGATATGTGATCAACAGAGATTTAACTTTCCTCTCTTACCTCATGAGTTCAGCTGAGTTTATAAATGTCAAGGTCACTATCAGGTCAGGGTGTCCTTTAATGAATGTGTGACAGTTTCATACAGGGTAAATCAGACCGTGGATTTCATTTTGTTTTCTCTGCTATTGATGTCTGATACATCTTGTAAAAAAAATACATAAGTTCAGGCTAATCCTTGCTCTGGGTAATGGATGAGCAAAACCATTACAACATTCCAAGAGACAGAACTATTGTTGACTGAATACCCTCTCAATAACCTTTCTTTAAGCAGTGGTTTAGGAAGACAAGAAGGCTCTTTGCTAAATGGAGCGCAGAACTAGCTTTTCAGCATTGTAGCACATGGTATATTTATACAGCATTCCATAAATATTGGTGATTATTCTTAATTCAAGTGACATATTCAGTAAAGAAATTCCAATTATACTTTCATAGGGAAAAAAAAAAAAAAGAACAAACAAAATCTGCAATAGAGATAGATTAAATAAGATCTTTTTTGTTTCCAGCTGCATTTGATGCATAGTTTTGGAAAATCAAGTTACACTGACCTGGCACTTCCCCACAGGGAAACTGTTGGCATGATTCTGAAGGTCACAGTCATTACAGTAAATCTACTAGAAACTTACTCTAAAGGTTCATGTGCTATTGCAGCTCATAGCTGAACTCCTTCATCGGAGATGGCAAGACATTCTTTTGTATTCCATTGAGCAGTTCTCCTCTGCACCTCACCAGCTCTTCTAGTTGCAATCAGATATTATTTTAGAAACTGAAAATTTCTTGACTTTTTTTTTTTTAAAAGCTACCAAAAAAAAAAATTGTAACATCAAGGTCATAATCTTTGGGGAGAAATGTAATATGTGTTTCAGCTCAACCCTCTTAGAGGCAGGATCAGCAGAGCTGAACTCTTGGAATCTCTACTAAATGCAGTGCCACATTCTTGCCAAATTCATGGGTATTAGACAAGGCAGGAGGCTGATTTTTCTTGCAGACTTTACCTCCCCCTCTGTGCCTGCCCTCCTAAAGATGTCAAGAGGGTGCAATTAGAAAAAACAAAAGTACCAAAAAAATTTGAGATCCTCCACCTGCAAATAATTAAAGGCACTGAAAATGCCAACTCAAGCATCCTTTTCTTCACCAGTCAAATACTCTGAATTCTAGAGAGAGATCACCATTTCAGTCATGTAGCTGATCTGTGTGATGCAGATTATGGTACTCAACCCTGCATTTTCTTGATGAAATCTGGATCTTTACGTTTGACCATTTTGCTTTTAGAGACATCCAGTGTTAAGGGTTCAAAATGGCAAAGAGACTGTTCTGGTCCAAGATGTGATGTTCCAGTTAATTAGGCTGACTCACAGAAATTTGAATCTGAATTTCAGCCTGAACTTCTCTACTATTAGCATCCAGCCACTGGTTATCTGATGTATTTTAAAATAAAATTTAAGCTTTTTCTTTTTTTTACTGATTCCCCACAGATTCTTTGTAGACCTTTATTGCACAAAAGACAGGCGTTTTCTCACTATCAACAGCAACAGCAAGACAACCTCAGAGGTTTGGCTGGTTGACTGCAGACATCCCTTTGAGTCACCTGCCCTTGTGCAAGCACGAACCAGGGGGGTCATTTACCACGTCGAGCACAGAAAGGACCAGCTGTACATTCTTACTACATATGGAGGACCTGCAGAATATAAGGCAATTTTGACTGATAATTACATCCATAGGATTAATTTAGATACCTATTGCAGGTCATATAGAAATAGTAATTTCTTTTCCTCACAGCTTACTGAAATAAATTAAAAGAGAGAGCTGCATGGATTAAAAAGACTGATAGTGCTGCATGGAGTCTCACCTTGAGGAGGCCAGTTAGATCCTAACTCCTTTGAAAGCATCAAGAAATGATTATGCTTCAACAGTCATTTGCCCTATATCTAAACTTAAGTTGGTGATTTCATTCTGTGTAATCAAGCCCACCGACAATTGTGCTGGCCATGCTGAAAGCATGTATTACAATGTATTACATTGTAATTAATTAATACATGTATTAATGTATTGCAATCTTCTGTAGAGTAATCTTTGACACTAAGTCTTCTCCAAATGTTACTGTTACTGTTGTTCTTCCCTTTTGCCTAAGGGAGTTTAAAAATCTCCAGTTTTAAACAGGCAAACACCCCAAATACAAATAAGTTTGGTTTTTTTTTTGCAAGAAAAATGTTGTATGAGGTCACCTATAAGTCTGTATCTCTCATTTGTAATTCTTACTACATTTTAGTAATACAGGTTTTTTGGGTTTTTTTTATAGTTGATGAAGGCACCAGTAGCTTCCAGTGGCAAGGAGAACTGGCAGTTAGTTTATGCACTGGAAAAGAAAACCAAGCTAGTCGACTTTGAGATGTTCAGTGATGACTGTATTATGTTCCTGAAGAATGCTGGTCATCTTTACTTAAATGTGATTTCTTTTGTTTCACACTCAGTTCAGCCAATAAAGGTATGTTTTAGTTTTATATTTTTCTAGCTTATTTTTTTTTTTAGGCATAGCAAAATGAAAGAAAAGATAAATTCCAAAAGTAAAAGCAGTTTGAAAACTACTAATACTGGCAATTTCATCGTTATGACGAATTGTGTTACCTGTGGCTGTTCTTCAGGATTTGATGTGGTGGCTTATTGCAGCATTTAGAAAGTTAAAGAGCAGCTATCCTGTGAGCCAGTTCTTTCTTCAGTGGATTACAGTCAAGCTCTTCACAATACAGCTGATTTCTAATGTAAAACAGAACTTACTTCCCTAAATGCTCTACTTAGTTTCACTAAGCCTATTTTTAGTTACACTCATTGGTGTAAGCAAGGCCCCTCCCACAGGAAGAAGATTCAGAAAACAGGTATGGACACTGTCCCATAATAAATGGGAAGAGTTGATATTGCAGTACAATTGGTGCAAAGGATTTGCTTCCCTTCTCTAGTTGTTAAATACTTGTGGATTAAAAACCAAGTGACTCAAGCCAAATCCATGATTTCTGAAGACCATTCAGGTGAAATATTTAATTGATTTGTTTTCCTGAAAAATACAGTCTGAACAACTCACAAGTTTATTGCAACAAGCTGCCAATGGTGCACTCTATAAGACTGCTACAGAAAAAGGTTTTCAACAAAGTACACTGTATGGTCTCCAAAATCTTCATTTTTTAAAATGGCCATAGTTTATTTATTCAGAAAGGGCCTGCAGTTACTCAGGAGAACTTGGACTTCTGCTGCCTTTTCAGAAGCCTCTAGCAACGTAACCCAAGTAAGTAATGGTCTGGCAGAGGGTTTAGCTCTGTCCCTGCTGCTCTCAAAGAATGAATCTTGATTTCTTTCATTCTTAGCAGAGTTAAAAACCTTAAATATAATAACAGTAAGTGTCTGAGGGTGAATGTGCCAGGAAAAGGTTTTGTTCTTCACAATGGCTGGCACTAGGAACGAAGTTAAGAGGCAGGGGTTTTCAGTGGCTTAGCATTACTGAGCTAACTCACAGTAAAAGCATAATAGCTGACATGGACTTGGCTGTATAACGTGTTGAAGTAGAACTGGAAATGCAAAGAAAAATAGGATCTAAAAAATAAAACTAATGCAGAATCATTTCAAATGTTTTCTTTTAAAAAGTCTGCACTAATACCCATTTTAAACTGAATTTGAATGTATTTTTTGGTTTTTATTTCATTGTCCAACTTTATCCAATGGCCTCAGGGGAAAAGTTCACCAGCCTTTCACTTTTTTGACAGTTTCTTTACTGGATTTAAATGAAATTTAATAGATTGTGCGATATACAAACTGAAGATAATTAGTTAATATCCCAAGTCTTTTACTCTGAAGGACATACTAAGCAAAATTTACAGAAGCAGTGTAAGGGTCTCACTTGAAATGCCATGTTTTCTCAGCTACCTACGTGGGCCTGTGAATTTGAATTGGAATCTCATCCTGAACATACCACCAGCACCTGCTATTTTCAGCTTTCCTCCCCAGTACACCCCCCTAAGCGTTTTGCATATTCATTTAAAGAAAATAATCTCATTGAACAAGCTGTGCAAGAGGTACCAATTATTACGAATTGTCACACTACACGTTTACTAGCTAAAAGCAAGGTAAGATTTTTCAGTCTTTTCCCCATTCCTTTTATTCGTTCTTTCCTCCCCACCCATTTAAAGAAAGTGCATTTGGCAGGGAGCAGAGATTAAAAAATGTAAAGAGCAGTTGGTGCTATAGTTACTAAACAGTGGGTGGTTTCTTCAGTGCTATAGAGAGGAACAAGAAAGAGTCGTGATTTTTTTTTTTTTTTGTCCATTAACTTGGGTATTCCAGAGGAGATAACAGCACACAATGAGTCAAAAATATTAGTATAAGTGAGAATTGCTAGTTGATGTAATGGTATTGTACTCCACATGATAAAAGAAAAAGGTGCCAGCTGTTGAAAAGAACACCCCACAACCAGCTGCACAGTGCAGATCAAGAAAGGAAAGTTTTAACAGCCCGAGTTTAAAAATTTGGAGATGTTAATAAAGAGTTTGTGCTGTGGTAAGTGGTAAACTCTATTGTTAATAACATATATTCTTGGTGTTAAGGGGGAAGGAAGACTTGGGTGCTTTGGTAGTTTAAAAACTCCTCAGGTGTTGCACTTAAATGAATTTATACTCTGCATCCATAAGCCCACACAGCAGAGGTTCAGTCTCAGGCTTTATTTTTCAAGAGTGCTTTGTACACTCTAAGTGAAAAAAAATTACTGTAATCAAAAAACCACATTTTAAAATAAATAATTGAAGTTTTCATTGCCATGTGTCATTGAGATTTCTGCAATGTCCCTTATTGTAAAACTACTCCCTCTTTTCCAGGATGAAACTTTGGTGCCAATTACAGTTTTTCATAATAAGAATTCTAAAGAACTACACAGGAGACCACTTCTAGTTCATGTATATGGAGCTTATGGCATAGATTTGAACATGAGCTTTAAAGAAGAGAAGCTGATGTTAATTGAAGAGGGTTGGATATTAGCATATTGCCATGTTAGGTAAGTCAACTATAAAATGGAAATAAGATTTTATTTTGCAGGATACACAGCTATTTGTTCACGTACAACTGAAAATGTACTGAAATAATTTTTTTGTGTACCTATACCTAATTATTCATCTCTTCTTAGATTTTTTTTATTTCGGTAGTTTTTAAATTTACCTCAAGGCAAAAAACCACAAGAGCACACTACATTTTAGGTTTCTTAAATCTACATGATGGCTGTATGTAACTTTTAATCTTTTCAAGTCTCATTACTTCTTGTCTCATCTTTGCTCAAGAAAAATTTCAGTTACATGCTCAAATTGCCATGACATGTTATCTCCCTCTCCTTCTGGGAGCATTGTGTGCCATGCTCAGTCTGTGTCTTCTGAAAGCCATTTACATTCCACAGCAACAACTAAGCATTTAACCTGCAACCCTTGTTCTTTTATTGGCTAAATCCTCTGTCTCCAGTTTAGCTACAAATCTACCACTTTTATAAAACTGCAATGTACAACAGGCTTCTAATTTTTCTCAGTAGCTAAGGAAGATAACAAAAGAATCACTTTAGGGAGGGGAGGGAAGCGGGGGAATGAGTAATTGTTGGAAATACCAGTCCCAAAACAAATTCAGCAAATATATTCAGTCTGCTATACTCGTTGGCAAGCATTGTGCTGTTCTCCCTCACGCCCCACTAAGTATCTTAAGGTGCAGGTCAGTCCTACATGAAGATGGATTCATCATCCAAAGATGGCAGGCTAATCAAATAATCCATTTTGGACTTGAAACTGGAAGAGGAAGCTTCAGGTGGCTTAGAACCAAAAGTGTGGTTGCATAGAATGAAGTATTTTTCAAATTCTGTATTACAAGATGTAACATTTCAAGTAGCATTTGAAATTCACAAATTAGGGGGGAGAAAAACCCAAACCCAACTTTCTAATAGTCTCAGAATTTAGGCTAAGCAGAAGACAAATCTTGAGAGTCTGTTGTGGAGCTCAGAAATACTATTCTACTGTTTTATTAAGTAATAGTGTTAGTAATGGAAGTATTGGAAATTTTTTCTATACCTTCATAGTTTCCTGTATAAAAAGATAATTGTATTGCCTACAATGAAACTGTCATTTCCTAAAGTGTTGCTTTTCCTGTGGATTCCAGGACACAAGCACATGAGGGCACAGAGAGCCCTTCTACAGTTAGTATTTTCACCAATCATCATGAATGGATTTATTTTGCCTTCATGTTGTCTCTTTTAGCCATAAAAAAGGGTAAAGGCAAAAATAGCAAAGAGTTAAAGCAAACTATAATGTGCAACTCCATAGCTGCTGCTGTTCTTTTGTTATCTGAAGCTACACCATGTCATGTTTTCTGAAGAGACTCCAACTTGAATTGCATTAAATTTCAGGGGTGGAGGAGAGCAGGGCCTTAGCTGGCACAGAGATGGATGTCAGCATAATAAGCTCAAAGGTCTCCATGACCTCAGGGCTTGCATTGCGCTGCTGCACCAGCGGGGATTTTCTCAGCCCAAGCACACAGCGCTGGCAGCTGCCAGTGCCGGGGGAGTTCTGGCCGGAGCCCTGTGCAACACTGATCCAGCACTGATCAGAGCCGTGGTTCTACAGGTGAGCTGCTGCAGACCTCCCACAGATTATAACACTGAACTCTACTATCCCTGTTACTGTACCACTTTCAGAACTGGAAACATTCCAGTTCAAAGCTCACTCTTCTCATTTGTTTGAGAACACCTTGACTCAGATACTCAAGGTCCTCTGTTCTATTTGCCAACTTTTTTTTTTTTTAATTACTTCTAAGGCTCCTTTCGTAGATGTTCTAAATACAATGATGAAAACTCATCTCCCACTGACAATTGAGGAACAAGAAGAATGGGGAAATCCATTAGAAGATGAAAAATGTATGAAGTATATCAAAAGCTATTGCCCGTACCAGAATATTAAGCCACAGGTAAAAGTATGCTTTCAGTGTGGAATACTACAGGCATCAAGTGATGAAGTGATACAGGCATAAGTGATTTATAAGAAAACCAAAAGTAGATCACTGGAATTTTTAAAAAACCTCCAATATAAATTATTTCAGTAATAATCCTAGCAATAGTTGGAGTTACAAGTGACTACTGAAATTAACCCAATGCTTTCTCCTAAATGATACAGATTTCTAATTATATAATAATGAGGTTTTTAATGAGGTAATTATATAATAGATGAGGTTTTAAATAAACCCTAACAAGTTGTATAGTAAGAGAAAAATGTGTTACTCTATGAGAAAGACCAGTTGTCAAGTGTTTAACTGGTTTTGGTTTTTAATCTCAGTGCTATCCATCCGTTTTTATCACGGCGTATGAAAATGATGAACGGATACCACTAACAGGAATTCTACAGTATGTTCAGAAACTCAGGAAGGCTGCACTAGATCATGCCAGCAGAGTAAGTAAGAAAGGTAAGGATAAAAATATCACAGATAAATGGAGTTAACTGAACAAAAATCTTAACAGTCACGTAATTAAAGAGCATGGAGATGGACTCCTCCTTAAATGAATTCAAACACAATCCCATATCACCAGCTCCACAGCAGACTCAGGACACTCTCTGAGATGCAGAAATGTAGAGACTGAGAACCTGTGAGTGGGGCTCACTCTTTCCTAAGCCTCCACAACAGGGCAGTTGTNCTCCTAAATGATACAGATTTCTAAACTTGCTTTTGTTTTAGGACATTCAGAAAGTAATAGATCACTCTACTGTGTAACAAATCTCAACATGCAAAATGCCTTCTTTTGTGTTTTGCTGGCTTTTTTGCAGACACAGGGGGAAGGAGGTATTTTCCACTGAATTAATACCTTTCTAGAGGTATTCAAACAAACAAACACTGATACAGAAGAGGACCTATAGCTTTGACATTGTCATCTCAAGGGAAATCTTTCTTTATTTGACAGTGTGCTAGCTGTGTGGCACAGCTTCATTAAGTAAAATTCTTACTATTTAAAAACCAACTTCTGTGGAGAAAGATTGCAAAAATAAACCTCAACTATTGTTCTAAGGGAAACTATTCTATGATTATTACTCCCTTTTTTCTTTTTTTGCAATCAGCAAGCAGACAGGTATCAGACCTTCACCAATGGGGAGAATATGTTTTTCTAACCTTTTGCAAGTAAATTATGCCCTACGATGAAGTCAGTGTTCAGACCAAAACACTTTTGTGACTTTTCTAAGAGTGATAAAACTCTTAGAAAACACTAAGTAATTATATAATAGATGAGGTTTTAAATAAACCCTAACAAGTTGTATAGTAAGAGAAAAATGTGTTACTCTATGAGAAAGACCAGTTGTCAAGTGTTTAACTGGTTTTGGTTTTTAATCTCAGTGCTATCCATCCGTTTTTATCACGGCGTATGAAAATGATGAACGGATACCACTAACAGGAATTCTACAGTATGTTCAGAAACTCAGGAAGGCTGCACTAGATCATGCCAGCAGAGTAAGTAAGAAAGGTAAGGATAAAAATATCACAGATAAATGGAGTTAACTGAACAAAAATCTTAACAGTCACGTAATTAAAGAGCATGGAGATGGACTCCTCCTTAAATGAATTCAAACACAATCCCATATCACCAGCTCCACAGCAGACTCAGGACACTCTCTGAGATGCAAAAATGTAGAGACTGAGAACCTGTGAGTGGAGCTCACTCTTTCCTAAGCCTCCACAACAGGGCAGTTGTTGGACAGTGCAAAGTGAGCCCACACTGCCAGTCCAGCTGCTGGCAAGGCCAGGCTGCAGATTCTCAGCGACCCTTGGAGAAAAATCTTATTTTTGCTACTGTACAAAAACCTACTTTTTTTTTCTCACTTTGTCAAAGGTGCAGGTCCTTAGTCCAAGCTAGAGTGACAACAAGGCCAAGGCACAGGTGCTTTTATACCTGAAACTTAACCCTAGCTTTGGAAGTTTCCAGCAAAAGGTACATTCAAGCCTGACTATTTTCTTGTACCATCCAATCTGGGGAGAGGCTTTTACCATTATTACCAAAAGAGATCTTGCAAGAGCTTTTCTACATTTCACGATGCCCTGTCTCTGAGCAGCACAACTGCAGTGGTTGAGAAATGGCAGCAGGTGCTGCAGTTGCTGTTGAGCTCTTTGTGCAGGAAGAAAAGAGCATGTTTTTCCAAAAAGGCTCAGAGACAACAAGCACACTAAGTAGATGAGTATTTTCCAAATATGCAGTTATTATAAGTACAGATAATTAATTCAGAAAGCCCCTCTACAATTCTCTTTTTCTTAAGGAATGATAGAAATTCTGTCAGGACAAGAAGGCAGATTTAGCTATCCTTAAACAACTCACATACCCACTTAATTTTTTCCTTGCTTATTCAATGAAAAGTGATCCCCATCTTCATTGTTCCAGGAAATTGGATTCCTAATATCATCCTAGATGTCCAGGCAGATGGCAGCCATTGTGATTCATCCTGGGAGCACTCACTGAATGAGGTATGGTCCCTTTATTGCACAGCTCCATAACATGTTGCAGGATACTTCAACCTCAGTAGTTGGGCAGTCATTGGATGTATGTTTAAACTATAAAGAAAAACTGCTAGAGCAACTGCTGATTTTACAAATATATATATCAAAAATGTAAAAACCCACCAATCTTTATATATAATTATATATATTTTTATGCATCTATGTACTTGTACAGATATAAAAGAGACAGTGACAGAGCCAGATTATTGAAATGGCCTTAAAATAGTGTTCAATTCCAACTGTAATGTGCTAAGTCCTTTGAATGAAAGGTTCCAGGTTGTGCAAAACATCACTCCAGCAGGACAAGTCTTGCCCTGTAGAGTATTAAGTGTTTAAAACTGTCACACTATCTACTCCCATCTTCCTCATGTGTGAAACACAGATGATGGGTTGGATCTTTCCATTTTGAAATGCATGATCTGTGCTATCAAAGCTATTACCATTAACTTTTAAGATTTAGCACTTTATACAAGCATGCTTGTTAAAAGCAAAATACTGCCAAGACCTAACATAGTTCTACTGATGTCTCAGACTGTCACAGTTGGATACAAATTTTGTTGCTCTTAATTTTAACAAATCCTAGAAAATGTTAATTTGGTGGTGGTGGCAGTAACTCCCAAGATGAATTCTTTGAGGAAAAGCTCCATTCTATCTTAGGGCAAGGTATTTCTCAGCATTAGCAGAGGAAAGGAAGATGACTAGAATAGCTTCACAAGAGCCTGTAAGTTTATAGTGAAAAGAACTTTGGTTTGTAATAAAATATTTTCATTATTTTAGGTTGCAAAACAGCTTGCTTTTCTGAACACAGAACTTGAGGAAGTGTGCCATCCCCAACATCACAGCAAATCCTGTAAATAACTCTTAAACACACTGACCACCTGAAAAACCTTGGGTCACATTTGGATTCGTATGGAAAGCAAACACCTTCTCCAGAGGATCTCTCCTCTGGGATCCCTGCTTTATGGGCACAAGCACACAAAGCTGGGTGTGGCATTGCCTTACAGAAGCAGAGACCAAGAGGTGGATTTCTGCCCTGCCAGGCTGTGCAGAAGCAGCTGCCAGCAGAAATGGGTTTGTCCAGCAGCTCTGCTCATGTGAGCCAGCAGAGCAGCGCTACACGAGCCGGGCTGGAGCACAACAGGGGGCACGTGGAGCCTCCCAGGAGGCACTTGGCACAGGCAGCCTTCCTGTGCAGGCCACATCTTACACAAGGCAGCAGAATCCTCCAAAGCATTGAAGTCTCACTGCTTCCAGAACTAATTCCCATATGTAGCTGATGGTGATTGCTGCCCTCTCTATCTGCACAGCAGCCATGGTGTACTGATCTTGTGGTGTGATTGACCAAACTGCAAAGAAAAGCACTCTCAAGAACAGGAATTTTAACAGAACTCTGAGCTGGATACATTAAAAATCTTGCAGTTACCTTACCTAGCATGGTAATCTTAAGAAGGAGGTGCCGAAGTCCCTCAAGAGGACAAGACCAATGTGTCAGAAGATGCCAGAGTATCTCCAGAGGATAAACCAAAAATAATGCCCCCCCTAAAACAGCCCAATTCATAGCTTAGCTGCCCTCTGAGCAAAGCACAAACCTGCTGTGCATTGCTTGTTAGAAGAGATGTGTGGCTCACACCTAGGGCCACATCAACCACTGCAGGTGCAGCAAATGCAAATCAGAGCATGTGTACAAGTGTGACATGAGGTAGGGTTGGTTCAGCTGCTTCCTCTGGACTCAAGTACACACCCCTCACCTCAGCCTTAGGGCAGGAAAAGAAATAAGAGAATGCAAACATATTCTAACTCAGCAGGGAAGGGGAGAATCAACTGGGAATGCAGTTATGCACATGGAATTAGATATTAGCTGTATTTTGTTCTTTTTCTTTCTAACTTTGAGGATAATCAGAGTTGTTAGATTTGAGAGAAGAGGTAAAACATCCCAACAATATACACTAGTCTTACTTGTGTTCACCTGTTTTAGCAAATACAGGGCCACGCCTCTGGAATAAGTTTTACAAATCTGCAGACTTCTGCAAAGTTACAGTGAACTGCCAGAGGCTCGGGATTCCACAGGAGCACTTACAGACCAGCAACCTCCAGGGTCAGCACCCAGAAAGCAACTGTTGCCTCCTCTCCCAAAAATACAGGCTTAAGAAGGACAGTTTTTTAGAACAGGTTTACTTCTCCACAGGGGGAGTTTATACACTATTCTTTTTCCTTTTCATCACAAATACAGATACAAGACAATTATGTATCTGATTTTTCAGGACATTTATTTTGTACACAAAGTTTTAAAAGCCAAAGAAAACTGAATATTTTTAGCACTTCCCTGAAATGAATATCTTCTAAATGAACATGAAAGCATGGGTATTCTCTACTTAACAGCTCATGTAGAGTAAGTTGAGGGCCTTGGAATAACAAGCTTTTTCTGCCACAAAACACTTCCCTTGAAAAGCTTCCATAGTATGAACAGGCTTTGCTGTTTTATATTCAAGGACCAGGCCTTCTCCTGTTTCAGTTTTAATTAGTTTGGTATTGACCACTTTACCAGCATTGCTAAAATGAGTACTGAGTCTTATTACAGCTTCAGAGGGAAGGTTAGGAGCTACGGCCTTCAGGTCTGTTGTTGACTCCTGGCCAAAGTTGAGCACCATCATGAAGCCTCTGTCCAAGCCATCCAGCTCCCTCACATACACAACCACGTTACTGTCATTCCAGACGTGGCACATCCACCCTCGGCTCATGGCGAGCTCCTTGTTCCGCAGCAAAGTCAGCGCTCTGTACAAACTCAGGGTTGAGTTGGGCCAGGTGCTCTGGATCTGCAACAGGCAGCACCAACAGGGTCAGTTCTTGGCACTGCAGGGAGGAAATCCAGCCCCCTTCTCACACCCACTCAGGCCGCTGAGGACGCGCCTATCGGAATCCCGTGCTGACAATTATCCCTCTTCAAGTCTGCAAATCTCACTGAAAACTGCTTTTTCTCATGCCCTTCCTGGGCACGTGTGGAGTGGCAGACAGAGCTTACTAAGCCTAACAGTTCCCCAGCACTAATGTGATTGCTTCCTCCCACAGCTTCCTTTCACTACTGTTGGTCAGGAGAAAGACACAGCCATTCAAAGCTTGACATTGAATCTTCTTCATTGAGTTCAGTCTACTGCAGTCACAGGGTTTATTTCACATTTTATATTTCTGCTATCTTAAATTTTTTTTCTGCCTCCAATTTTGGTCAGCACTGTAGGTCAGCAAAATCTGTTTGATTTGTTAGAGTTGGTCTGTGTCAAGTTCTTGTTACAAAGCCAGTGCTTTCTATAGCAATAGAAATGGGGAAAAAGAGACCAGTTTTCAATTTAATATTAAAAGGATGTTAAAGAGCCAAATTGCCACATCAACATCATAATTGTAGTTGCTCTGCCTAAATGAATATAGATGAAGTAGGCTCCTTGTTATACAAGGATTTCCTTTTGCAATAAAACCTGTGAGGATTCAGTGCTTTTCTTTTTCCCCTTGAGTTTGTTCCTGCTGCCAATGCTCACTACTAAAAGGAAGCCAGAGCAAAGTAGATATATTAAAACATTTTGAGACCACTAGTTTGTCACACATGTAGATACCTACTTCCACATTTACACTTTGGTAGTTGGAGTTAACAGGTAACCAGCTGCTGTTGCCTTCAGTAAAACCAGCATTAACTTTTCCATCCCACTGCATGGGGGATTTCTCTGGGAGGGTCGCCTGGAAAATAAAGTGGTGATTACCATATTAAAAATTATTCTTTGAAGAGCATGTTCTCACCTCTCCTAAATTATTCCCCTTTCAGTATTGCTTTCTTTGGTTTAAGTTAAAATTTAATGAGGATGTAATTGTAGTCCAAATCTAAGGAGAAAAGGAGAACCAAGACAGTTCCTGAAATGCAGGGGAGAATATCATCTCAGATGCAGCACTGCTGGGTTAAATGTGGAATTTCCCAAAGATTCTTACTAGAGTTGTCATCCTTTGCAACAGATGGTTGGATAAAAGTTTACTCATGACAGCCAGGATATTCTGATAAATACCTAGACATGCAGAGAGTGAATATGTGAGGTACTGAGTCCTTAGAAGAGATGATGTTAAAATAACAGTAAACAACAAGTAACTGCTGTTCAGTGTCTGTTCTTTTGTAAGCACTGCACTTTTCACCCCAGAACTCTTCAAGCTTACATTTGCAAGGGGTACAATTTTGACAGGACTGCTTGTGTTAGAAAGGTAAAATTATTATTTCCAAGTGCAAAACTATTGAAAACCAGCTTTTAGCTGATTAAAAAGTGTCGATGTAAAAGAAATCTGAAGTTCTCATTTTGAAGAATTCAGAAAAATTCTGAAAAAGCTTCCTCATTGTTACTGAAGAGCTGCCAAAAGATCTGACACTTAAATTTAATGATATAAGAGGGCATAAAATATTTTGCACATACTTTGAGTGTTTGTTTTCCATGAAAACTGTTTTTCATACAAAGGACACTTTTCAATACAATCTGTCAGAGCAGCAGCCTAACAAAAGAAATTGTCACTTTGCTTTGTGACATTATAAATAATGGGTTTCTCCTTTTTAGCATATTCTCAAAAGCAGGGGAAAAAAATTCTAAGTTTTCAACACTGGTAACATTGCCTCTCATCTTTACCTCTTTCAGTGTCTCCTGAAATGTTTGAAATGCTGGGGCTAAAGCCTATATCATCCTGAGCAAATACTCTCCATCTTCCTAAGATACCATTAATCAGGGAACCTTCCTCTCCACATGGAGTGGAGGGTGGGTTTGCATTTGCTCCAAAGCCCTGAGCCACAGGGTAGCCACTAAAAGAGAGTGAACCCTGAGGAGCTCAGGGTGAGCCACTTTTCTTAAGAGAATCACTCTGTCAGCAGTAATCAGCAGCAGCAAGAAAATGCAGGAGATACTTTGACCTAGGGGTTTTCTCAGAGGAAATGAGATTCCCTTTTAAGTCAAGAGAATCATTTCCTCATATCTGAATCAGACAAATCTGGAGACCATCCTGTGCTTCAAGTACCTCTTTGATACAAAGCTAGCCAATGCCATTTCTAACATTGCCAGAGGTGGCCTCATTCCCTAACAGAGGCTTTCCACAGGGAAAGCAGCATCTGCCATAGGACCATGTTCTTATGGTGCTCAAATATGGTCAGGAGAGGCAGAGATGAGCAGTTCCCTTTTGGGACAGACTATGCATGATGACCCAAAGCCATTCCTGCTTGCCACCAGGCAGCCTCCCCTTTGTGCAGATCCCCTTTTCTGAGCTCGGGCTCACTCATGCCAGCCGTGCCTTGGACAGAATCAGAACTGTGATTCCCTTTAAATAACGGCCAGGAAATAATGGACTCTGGCATAATGATGAGGGAACTTCCACGGGAGGAAGGACATGGCTCAGTTCCTCTTCCCTCCTATGTCTGCAGCACACCTCTCCTAGCCCCTGGCCAGGCCCAGTGCTGGCACTTGCTGTCTTTTCCACTGAAGCAACACTGCTGGAAACCATGCAAGACTGATCTGGAGAAAGACAGAAATCAACATCCGTAACTGAAGTCCACTAGTTCAGACACACATCAAGGCCTTGGTTCTGGTCTCTGGCCTAGCCATTTCCACATGTTGTACAGAGGCTTGCCATGAGGAACACAGCAAACCATTTAAGCAGTGAGAAAGACTGGGTCTGGTTAACAAAACAAAAGTTCTTGTGTTTTTTAATGTTCTGTTACTTGGAACTAAACAACAGGACCAGAATTTATACGCTCTTCACTTACGTTTTCTGATGCAATGTTTTCCATGCCTATTTCTTCACCATAGTAAGTTACAGCAGTGCCAGGGAGGGTTAAAAGCAGCATGTTCATGACATTGATGTACTCCTTTCCAATCCGAGTTGAAATCCGAGCAGCGTTAGGGCTTCCAACCTGAAGAAAACATCATTCTGTTAAACACACATTATGAAAGTTCTTGTATATGTGAAATTGATTGACTAATTTAACAAGGTAATAAATGTTTTGGGGTTTTTACTTTCCCTTCCAGGGCTGTGACATCCATTGTCTTTATCCTGATGCCATTACAAACTTCTGTTCCAAAAAATTTAATACACAGAAGTCCTGCCAGCAGCACATGAGGGAGAAGTGAGGAAGAGATGACAAATAACAACTCTCCCTGCTTACAGTTCTCTGCTATTTTCTCTGCTGTGTGAGGACTGCTCTGCTTGCTTTGAAAAGATCCTTTGCACATTCCAAACATGCTTCCTAGGAAAAAGAGGAGCAATGTTTTAACTGCCCTCCACTGCTTGCTCTGCTCTGCCCTGGCCCCGGGCGGGTTCCAGAATCCATTGCAGTGAGTCAGTTTGTTGTCAAAAATAATTATCCCAATTCCATTCTCACTGATGATTTAGCCATTGGAGACACTGAGGGAGAGGCATGATCATAAATTCCCTCCTGTCATCCTCGCATGGGGCGTGGAACTGTTATTGAAGGGCAGGAGAGCCGGACAGTGCCAAGGACTCCAACTCCAGCAGCTGAGAGTTTTCACAAGGACAGCGACTGCAGCTCAGCCACGGGCCCAGGCTGCTGCTGATGCCCCTGAGATCAGAGTGTGTCAGTGTGTGTTTGTGGTTTCTGTCACCTACAGGAACAAGCCCTGTCTATGAGAGTTGGTCTAGAACTCTTACTGCCCAGTTTGGCCATTTTCCTGCAGGCATGTTTTTCATCCACGAGTCGACAGCTTCAAAAATACTGTTGCCCGATAGATTTTTCATGTTAATTAGGTTGAAATTGAAGGGAAAATCTGCTTCTTGGATAAAAGTCGTCCCATAATACATCATTGTTGCTTCAATGTCTTCCTTTTCATCATCATCAGAACCCATAAATCTACAAAGAAGTACACAAATAGCTTTTTTGGCTCATTTTGGTTACACAGAACAGAACAAAGCTAGACATGGTTGTACACAGAGCATTAAGAATTATGTTCAATTCCCCCTCCCCATCAAAGAGAAGATTATACAGAGAAATTATATTTTGTAAGGCAGACAAGGAATCAAACTTATTGGAAATTGCTGGAGAAAAATCTACAAGAGTCAACACAAGGCTAAAGTATCTGACTGAAATTTTATCTTTCAGAATCCATGCCCACACACTCCATTCCAGCAATTTCCATGCCTTCCTTCACAGAAGAGGACCGGGGAGTCCCCCAAGTTGACCATGAGCCATCAATGTGCCCTTGCAGGTGGCTCATGGCATCCTGGGCTACATAAGGAGTGCTGCCAGAAGTGAGGGAGATAACCCTTCCCCTTTAGTCTGCCACTAAGGCCATTAGGGACTGAAACCTCTCCCAGGAGGAAAGGCTCCGAGGTGGGGCTGTTTAGCCTGGGGAAGGGAACCTCAGGGGGATCTCATCCATGTATTGAGGGGAGAGTGCAAAGGTGACAGAGCCAGACTCTTTTAGCAGTGCCCAGTGCCAGAGGCAATGGGCACAAACTGAAACACAGGAAAGGTGTTTCCCTATGAACATCAGGAAACTTCCACCAGTCAGGGTGACTGAGTCCTGGCACTGGTTTTCCAGGGAGACTGTAGACATTACTGGAAATGTTCAAAAGCCATCTGGACAAGTTCCTGGGCAACCGGCTCCAGGTGGCCCTAAAAAGCAGGAGGTCTGAACCAGAGAACTTCACGAGGTCCCTTCCAAATTCAATCATTCTGTGGTTTTAACACTCTCTGACGGTGTCTCACTTGAACTGCACTATTAAAACTAAAGAATGAATCAGGCACAGGGTTGATAAATCAGTATCTCTGTGATCAGAATGGTTTCCTTTTCTGCTTAGCTTTATACAGTCCATAGATGGAGCAGAGCTAAAAGGGACAATTCCTGTCTACATACACTGGGGAAGAGACAGCACAGCCATTGCACTGCTATCTGCACTGGAGGATTTGCATTTCTGCGGTGCACTGTGTTATTAAACAAACATTTTACTGCTGGCAAGAGGGAGATGAACACTACAGGAATGTGGCCAGCTGTGCTGGTTACCTGTATTTGCCAGGCTCTCTGCTGAACTCATTCATGGTGTGACGGAAGCTGCGGATGATGTCATGCAAACCAACCTGCGTGGTGGTGTAGTCGTGGTAGAGCTGGGAATAGGCTGTGATACTCTCCTTAAAGCAGGGTATAGTACTTCACATTAGTTCACCAATGTCTTAGCTTTCAGATTTCTCCAAATTCTTCCCATTCTTTCCTGAGACAGTGCACCAGTTCATGAATTTTTACTGAAATGAGTTCAGCATGCTAACACTAACAGCACAGAGCTGAACTGCACTTGAGGAACTCTAGAGTAGCAGAGGACTGATAATTCTGGATCCCATCCTTCAGCAGAGAAAGCCCACCCACAGCACTAACCAACAGAGCCCAGCTGGAGCAGCGAGCACAGCAGGTGCTGGGGCCTCAGACCAGGCTGGAAGGTTGGACAGTGCCTTGATACAGCAACACAACACCATCACCACGCTGGAGCTGGCCTGCTGTGTGTGATGCTCAGCTCCACAGGAGAACAGTGTCTTAGTGCTGCCACTGCCTGGGAACATCACCAGGTTCACTATCACAGCAAAAGCAAGGAACACAACAACAGTGAATGTGTCTGGTCACCTCTCATTGTGACACATGGCCTTTACCAGTGTTTTTTAGTTATGCTCCAGTTCTTATTGGGGCTTCTTTGTGGTGAGTGCTCTTTGAGCAGAGTGCCCAGCACCCAAGGGCCTTCCAAGGCAGACCTGATTTTCCTACAGCCACAATTAAGACCCAAAAGAGTCAAACCAGGCACTCTTGACTCCACAGGAAATGCAGGAAAGAAAGCAAAGACAGAACATATACATTACTCCATTCTGAGACTTATTCACTGGAGGCTCATCTCGGAGATGTGTTGCTTCTAGGAGAAATTTCACAGTGCTGAAACTAAATCCATCAACTCCTTTGCCGAGCCAAAATTTTATAACATCCTAGATAAAAGCAAAAATTGAAAAGTTTGAGTGAGCCCACCCCATTTAAAATAGTATATGCTTAAAACTAAACTTGTAAGGAGGCGTTAATACGTAACAATTCATTTTTTGATTTGTACTTCAAATTTTCCTAGAAGCTAAAGTGAATCATGCTGATCTAAGGTCAAATTAATAGCTAAATAAAGTATGTCTTACTATTTCATTAATACAAAAAAGAAAAAAGTCTGGTCTCTAACTTCTCCCGGTATTCAGGAGACCAAAGCCAGGGCATGACTCACTAAAAGCTGTTACTAATCTCATCCACCAACACAACTGGGGTCATGCTAAGTGCTGCTGTTGATAGTCATGGCTGCACACAATCAGAATACATTGATTCAAATATGCAGGAATATGTTCTGCACAAACCTTGTGCCACCAATTCTCTTTTACACAATAGAGCTCTTAAAACATTTGTTCTCTCTTATTTGACTGATGTACCTTTTAAAAATTTTATTTTCAGACTTATTTGTTGATTTTTCAGGAACATGAGAAATTATTATCCAACAATTACAAATGCTATTGATTTGAAATTTCACTATCAAATTTCAAAGTTAGTCACTATTAATAAAATTATATCCTATGTCATTAACTTTATTGCAACAGCTTTAATTGCCCTAGTATTAACAAAATGTTCCAAAGTTCAGTCCCTCTTGACTGGTTTCTGCAAATGTCCTTTTAGTTGTGATACTTGTATTCGTCTGAGGAAAAGCCTTTTTTTATATATTTCTTTAAAATATGTCTATTGACTTGCCTGTATAAAACATATCAAGTACACTTGTCTGAACAGGCTGGAGTAGAATTAGTCCACACTCAAGCTGTACAGATTTTTGTTTGGCAAATAAAGACTCTGCCTCACTGAGCTGCACTTTCTTGTAGCACCATTCTGAAAGCAGCAGCTCTCAATATGGTGTCTGTCAAATACTGAATGTACCCAAAAATGTTCATGCTTATACCTGTGCTCAGCACAAAAGCAAACATCAAGCACTGACGTGGTTCCCACTGGCAACAATCTACATTTATTTACACATGAAAGCCACAACATGCTGGTAGCTGAGTTTGGCTGTTCTTGGGTGCCCCTGTGCTGCTGAACCAAAGACTTGAGCTTCTCTTTAGAAGTTCATTTGCTTCCTGCTCAGGCCTCCTAACCTTCTGGAACAGGATTTTGAATTAAAATACTAGACAAAAATTATTCTTTAACATGATCTTCATACACATTTACCAAAGGTTGGTGTTACCAGGACAAACTTACCAGCTTTCATGTATTCTCTTTTATTTGTTTGTTTTTTGCATAGGAAATGCAGCATCTCTTTGCTACTGGAGTTTCAATTTTAAAAAGTAATTAGCCAGGATCATTAAAAAGCATGTGCAGTGCTATGGGGAAAAAGAAGGTGCAAATGGCAAGAATGTGGCATGAAGGGAAGTATCAAGACACAGAGTGGCAGAGTTCTTCAAGGACAGTCTCACAAGCAGTCTCACTGCGTGCTTGAGTTAAAAGGTATGACCAGAAGTGTTTTGTTTCTTCAAGCTCACGCAGTACCCACGTGGTGAGGGAGAGGCCCCACAGAGACCATCCCAGCAGGACTGGGCAGTGGCAAAGGCCCAAGGAAATGCACCACAATTCAACAGTAAAAGTAGCAAATGCTCAGGGATTCAACTCAAACACATGAAGTAGCATTGTTACGTACTGAGGGATAACTTATAGAAAGGGGGGAAAAAAGCAGCAGTTGTCAGGCTCCCCATATTCAGGCCTAGGATCCCCATATTTTAATGAATTCCACATTGTCTGCTAGGAAACAGTGCACACAGGAATGCAATTCCATGTGAGCAGCACCATCAGCACCACTCTCACTGTGAAAATTCTCATTTTCCCCCTGGAAAGTCATCAGACATGCGGACAGATCGAAACTCACTGTCTCCTCCTTATCCACAAGCCCAGGCATTCTTTGTGATTCAAATCAGCATTGCCTCTGCTTTCCCTAAAATGCAAACATCTCTCTGCTGAACAAGGTGCCATCCCTCCATTTGAGTGGCTGATTAACAACTCTTTGTATCAACAGAGATAAAAACTTCTCTGCATTTGAATAAGTCAGCTCTGCACAGGCTCCAGTGCAAGAGCTGCTTTGCTGTTGGCTCAGCAGCAGTGGGTTTCATACTCACATGGATCTCTTGTTGGACAGCAGGGTTGCGAAAATTTAAGTCTGGCTGTTCCTTCCCAAACTGGTGGAAATAACATTGCTTTCTCACGTCGTCAAACTGCCAGCTGGAATTCCCAAAGACACTCACCTGCTCAGCCAAGGGACAGAGACAATCAGAACCACTAACTTAACAAACATTTCCTCCTATGCATACATTAAAATGTGGGGCATTACAAACATAAAATAAAGCACAAAATGCCTAATCAGTGGACTACATTTTGAACAGATTTTGGTACTTGTGATTTTCATTTCTTTTTGCCACTAGGTGCTCTCCCTTGAGTTGTGCTTTGTCACACATATTTCTCGTTCAGTGTTGTGGATTTTGAAGATTTTTTTTTTTTTACTAAGTTAACTTTCATTGGGAATTATCTGGAATAGAGGAGAAAACATGGGTGGGAACATTCATTTTGGAATTGCTTCTCCTAAAACTTATTGAAAATAGCTTTAGTTAACCTAGAGCTTTCTGAAATTTAATATTATCCCTTTGATGGGCCAACAACAGTCAGCAAATTAAAAATGTTAAACTTTATCACCATCTCTATAATAAAAGATTCCAAAAGCTAAGATAGTTCTTAAGGCTCTTAAATTTAAAGAGAAAGTATACAAATTGGTACCAAGTATTTATTCCACCTCGAGTTTTTAGAATACACAAGTTCCTAATCATGCACATCTATTGGAAATAGGCAACACACTTTCTGGCCTGAACATTTTCCAGAAAAAAAGGGAAAAAAACAAGATCACATTGTTTTGTTTCCTTCCTCACCAACTACGATGTCAGAGGACCTGACACGCAGTTTCTAGAGCAGAACACTGACACACAGAACGGGGCATGTGTGAACAACTTGTGCACAACCTTTTCTTTTTTTTTTTTGGTTTGTTTGTTTCATGAATGAAGTTTTAACACTGAGGTGAATAAGCAGAAACATTTTTTTTAATTCCACTTGAAGTAGGAACTTTTGCAGTGACCCCCCCACCCTGGTTTAAATCTTAATCTGCACTAACTCATGTAGTAATATCAGTGTGTACCTCTCACCAGTCATTTATAACCCTGTGTACACTGGGACAATCATGTTACAGCTGCTTTTGCTCTGTGGCATCCAGCTTGGGATGTGCATGTGTCCCTTCCCATGTTTACCCAGTTGTTGGGAGGGAGGACTGAGCCAGCAGCCTGTGTGCAGTCCTGCCAGATGTAGTAGTCCGTGTACTTCCCAGTGCGATTGCGGCTCAGCTGAAACCACTGGTGCTTGTCGCTTGTGTGGTTTGGTATCAAATCCATTATCACCTTTAACCCTTAAAAATAAAAACAAAAACATTAAAAAAATCCATCAATGTCCACCCTCCAAACTACAACATTTTTTTCAGCCTTTTAAGAAAACATTCATATTTTTTCTAAATGCAGTATTAGAGGTATTTGGGCTTCTTCCATGCCAGAGGTCTGGCGAAGGAGAGAGGCAAAGAAAAAAACCAAAAAGTACCACACTACCAAAACAGTTACAGGTGTTTGCAAGTAGCTGGAACACAGCTTGGGAGAAAAGAAGGGTGAAGAAGAAAATTAGAACAGATTTCTGCTGTTATGAACCACTTTCACTAACAACATCTGTCTCACACCTCCCAGGTGAGAAAGGCACTTCACCAGTCCAGCATCACTGAACACACATTCATCACCCTTCCTAAAGACCAGATATTTTATTGGGACCTCAAATATTTTCAGACTAGCAAACCTGAGCAAACATCTGATGTGAGGCATAAACGCACCAAAGCAAGGATGCAAAGGCAGGAAGGAAGCGTGTGTTCCCTCATGATCAGTCAGACAGAACTGCACCTCAGCTTGATCCCAGCCTTCCAATGCCCATAAGACAGGCCAAAGGGAACATGTGGGCACCAGCCCACCACCCACAAATACCCTCCTTGCAAAGGACATGCAGCTGCCCTGTGCTGCTGCTGTAGCTCCCTGTGCCCTCTGTCCTGCTTTCAGCACTGCCCCAGAGCCAAAGGGCAGGAAACGGCAATCACGGAGCTCATTGCTGTGGAGCTGCCTTGTACCCTTTGCTGGCACCTCCACTTCCTCCTGCTCAATGCCACCACCACGGGGGACTGCCAGTGCACAAACTGAAGTCTCTGTAAAGCCCTTTTTTTAAACAGAGTTACTTTGCTTGGAGGTGCAGCTTACCTTTGTCATGTATGGCTGCAATCAGATTCTCAAAATCTCTCATTGATCCAAAAATGGGATCAATGTCATAGAAGTCTTCAGCTCCATATCCAAGGTCT
This sequence comes from Polioptila caerulea, assembly GCA_013397295.1. NCBI lineage: Eukaryota > Metazoa > Chordata > Aves > Passeriformes > Certhiidae > Polioptila > Polioptila caerulea. The sequence continues at coordinate 673,957 of VYXF01005523.1, read as the reverse complement.
TTTAAAGGGGACTTAAAGAAAGAGGTGATCCAGATGGTTTTTATATTCAAATATGTAATATGGTCCAGTTTTTCTTGGATACCTATTTAAAAGGACAAAAGATTTTTGTCTGTACACAGGTCCTCTTATCTTCTGACATGTTACTATGGTATGTAACTACAGAAACAGTTCATGCCCTTCACTTGCCAGTACTGTACAGTGTGGCTATCACTTCTTGTTTAGAAATGCATTGTCCATTTTGGTGTTGAGCCTTTCCTTTCTGCAGAGCAGTTTCAGCTCAGCTACTGATAAGTGGCATTGCTTCCTTGCTACAGGTGCCCCATCTCCACACATTCTTATGAGCTGATAACACCTAGGCCACAAAGAAAACAAGAAGGAACACATCTTTCTCCCCTCTTAGTTTTAGTTTTCCTTAGGAGGAGCAGCCACCAAACATGAGCAGGTGCTCAGCAGCACTCATCCTCCTGACTGGCCTCAGTTTCGTGGAGGTATCTGACCCTGGTAGCAGCTGTGCTGCGCTTGCCCTCAGCACCATCTCTCAATCTCCCTTCTAATTCCAGGCTTAGACTTGAGCAAGCAGCTCCTGGATTTACTCACGACAGTGTGAGTTGCTATTAACATTGCCTGGCAACTTTTCTTTCATGTCTCCATTGAGGTGGCTTTGTCTTTTGGACTGTACTTTTCCTGTACTGGTTTTGTTTTTTATATACACTCACACACACACAACTCTTACCCAGCCAGAATGAAAACTGACCCACCTTTCAAATCCCCATTCCCATCCATGTTGCTGTCCTTGAAGGAACGAGGATAGATCTGATAAATAGGACTAGCCTGCCACCAGTCAAGGCACTTTGGAGAGAGAGCAATGATGGCAATGGTAGCGCACACGAGCACAATGGAAGCAGCAATCACGAGCCAGAAGAGGATCTCCCTGGTGACTCTGTAGCGGGCTTGGCTGGAGAACTGCAGCAAGACTTCCTTTGGCATCCCAGCATAAGGCTTCAGCACTGTCTCCTCCACAGCCACTGGGTCCACATCAACACTGCACGTTTTTGGCATTTCTTCTTGGCTAATGGTGTCCATCTCCTCGTCCTCAAAAGCCTCATTTTGAACAAATCCATTGTTCTGCACACCCCTCTTCTCACTCAGCTCCATAGGTAAACTCCTAGCTTCCACTTCAACCGTTTTACTTGACAGGTCTTGTCCTGGAGACTCTGGCCACAGCACCTTTGTTCAGTGAAATGAGAAGCAGTGCAATTAGCTATTCTGGGTTGATAATCAATCCTGACCAACTGGTCAAAGTTCAAAAACGGACAAAAAGGGCAAAGTGCTCACAATTTTCTGCATATTCGGCATCTTCAGCAAGATAACAAAATGCTACAAGAAAGGGCAGTGCTCCTGTGAAGTAAAGCCTATTGTTGGTACCACCTGAGCACAGTTATGTGCTCTTGCTCTCTCCAGTACACCACGCTTCTCTTTGACAACAGGGGGAAATTCAGGTTTTGCCACTATCAGATCTATGTAAATATGCAGCTTTCCAGACTTAGTCACAGTCTCCCCCTGCCTGAAGCAGTCCAGCTAAGGGTAATCTAAACATGAACAGCAAGAGAATGAAGTGTTGGCAGCCACCAAATGCAATACAATCTAAGGAGAAAAGATTCAAAGGCTGGTTGTGCATCCTTTTTTTAGTTTAACTCATCCTCCCCAACCCTCAAGCACTAACAACTGCTGTGTACATACCAATCCAGCGACTCACTGCGGGGTACACGGTCGGGTCGGATTGCTACGCCCAGAGCTAGCCCCGGGGCAGGACAGGATAGCTCTGCACAGGCACAAGCAAAACGCAAAAGAAAAACCCACTGCTCACTATTAAAATCCATCCCCCAATTAAAGGGGAAAAAAAAAAAAAAAGGAAATAAAGAAAGAAAAAAGAAATGCTTAAAAGAACCTTTCCCTTCTCTCTCTTTCCTCCCTTTTCTACTCCTCTAGGCAGGGAAAATCATTGCCCAAAGCCTGCACAAACATGCACATCTGTACACATCTGTGTGCCCTAAGCCCCAAGTGCCTGAAGTCAACATCAAGACATCCCTTCCCACCAGTGCCCATACCAAAGGACACAAAGCAATACAGATCTTCCAAGGAGCCGCCTTATCACCTGTAAAAGTTAACTCCTACCTCTGACCATAGGGTCAGGGTCCTAAGGAAACTCATGGACAACTGCAGTGAAGACAAGACCGGGTTATGACTCAAAAGAAGTGTTTGTTATGTTTGCTTCAAGCCATGAAAGAAGTTTATAAACTACAGATTGTAAAAAGTCCAGCATGCAATATTCAAACTACTCAAAAATGTGTTATTTCTTCAGTAGCTAAGCTAAGAACAGGTATTTGATGCTGACAGATTTAATCCTTTCTCTTCCTAGCAGCAGTGCCCGGCAGCAACCTCAGCCTGTGCGGCGTCAGGCAGCTGCGGGAGCATCCAAGATAACAGCTGTGGTGTCAGTGCCTGTAACTCAGTATTGCCAGGAAATTCAGAAGTGGGAAATTATTTGACACAGTTTCACTCCCATTTAATGACTCTACAGTCTTAACATCATCATACCAGTAAGCTGCAAAAGTTTCCAGACACTGTGCACTCAGGGCATATACTTGTATTCAGCACAATGCCAGTGACTCCTCACTCCGTTACAATTGTTCCAACGATTTAACTTGCGATTTAAGTAGAAAATGTGTAACTTTTTTCAGACTGTATCAAATACACCTCAAGACCTGGTACTCCCAAGCTTGCTTTCCACCCCCCCCCAAACTCAAGAGGTTTAAGAGTGCCAATATCTTCCTTCATACACAAAAGGTCTCTCAGCCATCCAAGCACAGCAAAGCAAGTCAGAGGCAAGAGCAAATGAAGGCCACACACAGCTATCTGCCACAGATGCACAGGTCACATAAGCCAAGGAGACTCAGGACAGTCAGGTGCAGAGTATTACACCCACCAATACTGCTGGAATCAAAAAGGGGAAACTAATTCCCAGTGAGTACTTCGGCTCCCTCCCATCTCTTTTCTCTAAGCCAGTAAACTTTCTGATTATTATTGCCTGTGTGGACAGGTTTGCTTGATCTAAGGACAGAGGCAGCTTACCCTTGGCACATATACTTTTATAACTGATAAAGGTCAATTTAGTATCTCATTTCTCAGAAGTTGCCACTGCTCTCCTTATGCATGGTTGGGAAAACATTCCTTTCCCCTCATTCGAGCATCTCGAGGGAGCAGCCTGCTCTGTGAATCCCGCTGTGCAAAAGCCAAGCCTTCAAAAGAGCCCCTCGTGTCCTAATGTAATCCCCAAGTAACATTAAAGGCTTATTTATACCTTAAGTAGGGCAGATCGTGTCTTAATTGCCAAGCGTCTGGCTGAAAAGAGAGGATTATAGTGCTCTGGTAGATAAATGCAGCACGTGGGAGGCGGAGGCCATGGATAGATGAATCCAGATGAACCCATGTGCGCCATCTCCGCTGGCTGCAGGGCACGCCAAGATCCAGTGACATAATCACTGAGAGGTTGAAACAGAACATAAGCCATGCTGGAATTCCCGAGTGGCAGTGCTGGTGAACACAGAGTGTAGGGTTGGACTGAGCGAGCCCACAGCCACGCTGCAGTCGCGTCTCACACCAGCGCCGCGTTGCTCCGTGAGAAGGGCTGAAGCGCAAGCAGGTACCAGCGGAACACAGGTACACTTAGGGTAGACACATGGGCCTTAAATCCTAAAAATTCCTCTAGAAAGCTTGGAGAAAATATACAGCCAAGGAGCTAAAAATAGGTCTGGATGATCAGCTACCACAGACCCAGGAGAACAAACCCAACAATCTGGTATTGTCTCCTGTATGATTTTCCTCACAGACTAAAAATAAAACCACACAGGTATTTTGTTGTTACTACAGACCTATTTTTTTCCTCTCCTCATCCTGAGGAGTTGCTTGCCTTAAAATTATTTGATAAAGGAATAACGTAAACTTCATCTTAGAAAGGCAGATCACCAACAGTTCCTGCTGAGCTTTAACTTTTTCCTTTTAAAATATATTTTATGTATGCAGGCATTATGCATCTGGCTTGCTCTCAAGCAATTCTGAAATGGTTCCCTCCTGAGCTATTTTACAGTTTAGCAGGAGTAACTAGCCAGTGCAACTGTGTTAGCAGAATCCACTGAAAGGCATTAAGTTGTAAAGAAAACACTTCATATTCTGTGCCAGTTACTCTGTTTACCTCGGGGTTAGGTAGGGAAACAAAACCAATCTGTATGTGGGCAGTAATAGCTGCTATCTCCACACAGATTGCCATAGTTATTTCTATAAGATGGAGGGGTTAATTTTCACAAGTATTTCTTATATATAATTATTCAGATGCACTGACTGACTTAGTCATCTACTGTTTGATGCTCTACAAATGCCAAGTAGCTTGCCAGTTCCTCAATACCACACGTATTACACCAAAAACCATGCAGAGGGGTGATTATGCACCCTAATGTGCTAAGTGTAGGAAGACATTTATAGTTAAAAAGTTCTCTTGCTTTATGCTTTTTCATTAAAAGGTTTGTTCCACTGTAACTGGTCTGACATAATGCACTTCAAATATAACCTCATTATTTACAGAATCAGGGCCAGATTTACAGGTATGCAAAAAAGGCAGACACCTCAGCAGCGGCTTTACCTCAGCAGCTCCCACAAGACCGATGGATAACCTGACCTTTAAAGCCACCTTTCACTCAGCACTAAGAAAATCCTCCCTTGACCTGGAGGGCAGCTGTTAAGAGTGAGAAGGTCTAGGGGAACAAGTTTCTGACACAGTATCTTTTACCAGGAGCATGTCTGCAGTTTCTGCCATCAGCCTGAAGTCCTGGGGGTGGCAAAATGTAATTGCACAGGACACCGTGACAGGGTTTGTTACTTTTTTAATGCTCTTAGTCCACTAATGGACTATGTGATTAAAGGTTAATGTCATTATAAACGCTGTAATTAGCTACTGCTTGGCTCACGTGACATTTCAGGGATAGGTTTCAGGGGAAGGAGGCATCCAGCCCCTGCCCCCCATGGCTGATCAGCAAGGCTGGCTTCTCCCGCTATTTTGAATGAAAACAATTATCCACTAATTCCTGCTGCTATCATAGCTGCAAGAACAAGAGCATGCAGCGCTGACTCCTTCTGGATGCTTCCCCCACACAGGGTCAAACACTACATACAATCCACAGAAAAACAAACTCCAGGTTTGTTGCCTCTCCAGAAGGAAGCTAACTCACATTAACTGTGCTCTTTTCAATTTACACTCTTCCCTTTATGGCATTAATCTGCCCCATTTCTTTTCCAGCCTACTCCTCAAAACCTTTCCCAGCAAGAGACCCAGACCTTGCTCTTCTCCTTGAATGAGCTGGAGAGGTTCAGCATGGTATTAAATCATGGCAGAGTGTTGAATGGATGTAACTCAAGAGTGACCTTGTATTACTGAAACATCCCTGAAGTGGGAGATCTACAATACAGAGAGCACAGGCAGGCAGCCCAACAGGAAGCCAAGAAGCTCCAAAAAACATAATTGCATCACACTATGTCACCCTCACATCCATCCTTGGGGTTACCAAAAATACAGCACCCCACAAGCTACATTGCCCTTGTCAGGGCTTATCTCTGAGGACAATTTGCATCCACCTAATAGGAATCAGAGGAGCAGGTTTTGGTGTGTTGAGCACAAAGCATTTCCTCCTGGAGAAGGATGAAGGATTTACTGCAAGGGGCTGTGAGGCAACAGCTGTCACCTCATAAGCATTCCTACTGCCATACAAGATGTACAGCTTTTCACAGTGCCTCAGCTTCCCCACCTGCAGGAATTACACACATAGTATCACAGATATATATGGTACTCCATATAAATTTACTCCTTTTCCCTGTCTCTCTCAGTTGCTATGAAGATAGCAACTTGCTTCTTCACAAGTATCAAATTAATGGCAGGTGTTCCATGATGAAACCTACTCAGGTTGTGCTCCTGTGAAATAACTTCCTGCTGGAAGAGCTCAGTTCATTTAACAAATCTCCAGTCTGTAGAGAAAGCTTCACTCTCTGGTGAAGCTGAACTGCATCCCAAGGCTCTTACAGTGGCTGCTTCTGACCAGCAGTTCATGGATTCCACATCAGACCGCTAACAGTCCAGCAGCAGTAATGTGTGTAAAAATCAATGTGAGCACTGGAAGTGAAACCAAAGAACCGAAAGCACATATTCTGCAAAAAAGCCCCAAACCAACAAAAATTCTATTCAATTCAGGAACTAGCATGCTGCGCAGCAATAGCTGGCACACGCAAGGGTCTATACTCAGGGAATGGGCTCTCTGACCAGCACAGACTAGACCTCTGTATCAAGAAAACATTCCACAATAACAAGTATTTCCCAGATATACCATTCAGTGTGGACACAGGTAGCAGACCTTCACCCTCATTTCATATTCACCTCTATGTACAACAACTGAAACTGAAGACCATCTTGACCTCCTGTAAGTCAGAAGAACCACTAAACTCCAAGTACTACCCTCTTAAACTCTGCCTAAAACAAGTTTTGTTCTGGAACTGTCTGGCATTCAAGGATCCAGCCATGTGGGTGAAAGCACTGCCTGATGCAAGGTGAGGAAAGCATCACTTGCAGTGAATTCCAGCCTTTCCATTTTGAACTTCATAAATCCATGTAACTCTGTGGGCTCCTCAGCGCCAGATCTCACATTGCATATCTGCATAAAACAGGTCTGGCACCTCCTTTGTTTGTGCTAGTGATCCAAACAATCCCACATCCTGCAAGCATTCACACAGAGCATTTAAATGCCCCACTCCATTCTCTCCACTCAAATAGGGAAGTGATTAAGTATCACACACACTCATTCCCCCCTCCAAGGATAATTAAAGCACGTTTCTGCTCTTCATTCTGTATATATATGAGGCAGTCTCTCACAGCTCTCATGCTGCTAGCTCTGCTATGCTCTCTGGGAGTCTCCTGGATCAAGTACAGGGGAGCAGTGCAAACTGGTTTTATTCTGAGTGGATGCCTTGCTTGCATTTCAAAGACAGATCTTGCAAATATTTGAATACTGCAGGCTGAACTGGAAGACAACTGTACAACATCTTCAAGTCAGTGATAACACAATACCCATTTGGTACACATATTTTTCTCCTTTCCCTTCATTTAATACAAAATCTTATTTAATGCAGTTCAAAGCATAGGGGCTACTAAGATCATACAAGAAGTCACATCTTAAAGATATTACTTCGCTGAGTTTTGTTGGGTTTGGGGTTTTTTTTTGTTTTTTTTTTCAGTTCACAGAAACAGCACTTGAAATATGGTAACAGCATGTAAAGAAGTTGCTGCAATTACTCCCATGCTTGGATCTCTGGGGTTTTTTAATAGAGTGTGAAGTTAAATGCAGCAACTGTAATCTCAGAAGCAGCAGCATGGAACTTCCTACATATTTTTAAGGTAAGGACAAGTAGGAATGATGAATGTAAAATATATTTCACCATTTTAAAATTTCACAGCCAGCATAATGTAAAAAGTACTAAGAGCAGAGACCGAGAATTTCTAGTAAAGCACCACACTTACAAACACCTTGACACTGTTTGTGTCAAGAATATTTCCAAAAACTATCTCCTTCCAAAGTAAATGCAGATTTATTGGAGCTGGAAAAAGTATTTTAGTTTCATTTCATACATTTTCTGCTCCCACAGTTGAAATATTATTATTTAAAACACACTAGGAAAACATATCTGCTTTACAACATCCAGGCCAAAATATTTGTTGCATCATTAAAATTAGACGCGTTTATGAAGATGACCATTGGATAAAGGACTAAAAAAAACCCTTATATCATCCAGTTTCCCCTAATCACAACAAATTAATTAATGTAAATTATCTGAAGATTAGGCAGGCATCCACCATTTTCCATCTGATTAAGCTGCCAAATAAAATAAAATCAATATTCACAGAATTATTTTGATGGGAATAGTGTCAAGAAGCTTCCTAACAAAAATAATAGGAAATATCTCTTCATTAATGCAATTTAAATATGCATTTAACTTCAAAGTTAAAATACATTTACTTCAAAATTTCCAACTAATTTCTAAATGTAGGCTATTTACTGATCTACATGTTCACCCTCCAAAGAAGTAGCTAAAATACATCATTATAGAATGGTGCATTTTCACCAGTTTCTCTTTTTGCACGTTTTTTTAAAAGACAATTCAGGGATTTTTTTTTTTTTTTAATATAACAGTCTTGCAAGGAATATAACATACACAAATATTTTGGGGTTGTTTTTAGAAGTCCTGAATGCTAACTTCCAAGAGCAGTGCTTTTATCTCACAAGAGAATTTTCCTTCTATGAACTTCTTTCCAGTTTCTTTCACTTAAGCTTCGCAGCTCTTTCAAAATGATAAAAGCAGAACACATTTGGTCATTTTCTGACAGAATCTTGCACATAAGTTCTCTGTACAATATTTGTTCAATAACATCCCATATTTACCAAACAGATTCCAAAAGCCAACTGAAAAAGGCCAGAAAATCAGGATTTCTATATTTAAAGAGCAGACAAACTTCCAACATTGCCATCAGAAGTCTCACAAATGCGATTCCAGCTTTTTCAAGGTCAAGGGCAGGGTCCTTACAACACTAAACACTATTGCACCATAGTCGACTTCCCCACAACTCACCTTAGATTCCAGAAGTCTGAGAAAGCAGAAAACCAGAGTCAAAGTTATTTCTGAAGCAGATTTGACACAACAGGAAAAATTATATCCAATGAGACTGTTTGAATTAGTTGCCACAAGTCTTTAGAATGTGTGTTCATTCCTATTACAATGGTTTTTGTCCTTTACTGGGAATGATAACTGCTTTCAGAGAAAGATTACCCAGCTGATGGAAAATGTCCTTTTTCTCTCCTATCAGCCCACCCCCATGACCTGAACCCTTATCAGTCTTTGTTAGGTTTAAAAGCAGGTGCTGATGCAATCATTATTTGATGTTAATTCAGCCACTAATCACAGCAATCATTAATCAGCATAGCAAGGACCTTTTCTCTGAAAATTCCAAGTCAAGCTGCACATAGACAAATAAGGAAATCTAAAGGCAAAACCAGAAGATCTCAGTAATCACATCAAGCAAAGGAGAACTTTAAGATTTTTGAAGAAGGAAATGTAAAGTCTTTGGGACAACATGACCTTTCAGACCTATTGAAGAGCTAAGCACAGCAGCACAGCTGAAGTGACAGAGTCAGCGATGGAGAGATGAGCACCAACAGTGAGCTGAACACAAAAAGGAGGCACACTCATGCTAAAATGCAAAAGTTGCTCGTGTTTTGATCAACAGAGAAGCAGCCAGGTACAAACATGAGCCAGCACAAACCAAGCAGAGCTGAGTCAGGTCTGTACAGCAACAGCCCAAACAAACACAGGCAGAACAGATTCATACTGGCATACAGGGAAAACAGGTTACACAGACATGAGATGTGGAGCCTCAGCTGCATAAATTGCATACTCACCTGGATTAGACTGCATCAATTCAGTGACTTTGGGTCCTTTCTTGTGGTTTTGTCAAATTGCCTTCATGTCTGGGAGCATCCCATGGAGTTGCTTACCTGCACCAGTGCAGCTCTCTCCAACTTCACTTTCAGTTGAGAGCTAAAAAAGAACTATAAAGAGCCAAAAGCAACAAGCCTTCAGACAATCCTCAAGCCAACAAACTGCAAATTAGTTGATAATTAAAAACTGCTCAGCATTGTGGCCTTTTTGTTTTGCCACTGTAGGCCTATACCTAATGATAGGCAGCACTGCTTTTAGCTTCATCTTCCAGAGATCAAAGTTGCCTACTACAGTTTGGTTCAGTGCTGTAACTAATCTCAAGCTCCTACTGCTTTGGATTTCCACTCAAAGTGCCAAAGAAAAACGACCTGTTTACTGGGGTTAATTTTACCTTTTAAGATTTAAGCCAGTGATTATGGCTGACAGTATACAAAAACTCAGAGATGAACTGGCTAACATCCACTTTACACATGATACCAAGAAACTACCTAGCCACTAATAGCCTGACTCTGATGTTCTAAAAGAATCAACAATTTAACAGTTTGTTTGGTTTTGTGATTTTGGATTTTTTTTGTTGTTGCTATTTAATTTTGGTTTGGGTTTTTTTTGTTGGTTTTTTTTTAAACCACCCAAATAGCAACATCAGCATCAGATTCACATTTAGGGCCATGAAAAATACAGATATTTTGGCCAAGTCTTGCAAAGATTTGCCTGAAGGCTTGAATAACCACATGAAGATCCAGCCTATTAAGAGGAGACTGTCATAGTAGTTAACTCCTAACATGAGGCTTCTGAGGTCAGAGTGACATCACTTATATTTGCATCTACTTCATTACCCCCTATTCCACTTAACATGTTAATGAGGAGCAGTTAAAATAGATATTTATTTTGCTCAGAGAGCAGATTTGAGAACTGACATGGAATACTTTGCCTTTGTTAAGAGAGAAGTAATAAAAATGAAATCAAGCCGAATTTTACACAACAGAAAGACCCCAGGTGGAAGAGGTTCTTCCCACTCTCAGTGTTCTACCGTAAGTATCTTTGTGTTAGTTACCAGGTGGCAACAAAATTAAGACAATGTAATATTAAAATGTTGACAAGTTATGGCAAATACATGAGCAAAGTTTATCATTCGTTCAGATTTCTCACACTAAGAATACAAAGTCAACAAGGCAAGTTTTTCCCAGGCTGCTGAAATCTACACAGTATTTCAATTAAACTAAAAACATGACTAGAATTCATAACCAAGTGGATGCATGAATGGCAAGCAGTGATAATTTAGAGGAGAAAAGCTGTCTTGATTTACATTTTGATGTAGCTGTGCAAGCTATTATCCTTCTCTTTGAAAAACCTGTGTGTATGCTTCACTTCAATACAAGGAAGCATAAACCCTTGTACTTGAGGGAGATTATCCACTTAATGTAAAAAAAATCTACACAAAGAAGTGTTCATGGGGCTGGAGCCCATGGAGTACCAGAAGACTTGCCAGTGGAACAAGGCATTAAAATCATGAAGAAGGCATGCAGGGGTTATGCTGTACAAGCAAATCCAACAAGAAAGTTCAAAGAAGTTATAGATTTGTCAACTCAAAAATCTTCAGGTTGTTTTTAAGATGTCCATTCTACAGTAACACTAACTATTCAGGCAGGTTATTATTACCCTGCAGTATCAATATCATGGAGGATTCCGTCCTCCTTTTCCCCTCAGCTAAAAAGCTACATCAGTAAGTTGGGGGAAAAAAAAATTGTGGAAGTTCTAATATGAAAGCATTAACATAAAAGAAAATTTCTATTCAAAACTGTGCAACTGTGAAATGTCATAGTTTAAGCTCAGATCTTTAAGTAACTTCAAGAAATGAGTTGATCAAAAAGTCCAGTTTAATCTAAATTTTTAGTCTTTAAATGAATGTTCTCCCACAGCTGGACTAAGACTCCAGCTGAACTTGGGATAGATTTGTCCTAGGAGCACTAAATGTTGTTTGCCCTTTCCTTACTCCCACAGAGAAACCCACTTTGAGTCTGGTGCTTTTCTGAGACAAAGGGGCACATCTGCAACAGAACAAACAGAAATTCATCAACTAAGAGACCTCATAAACCTTACTGGGTTATCTTTTTACAGGGGACACTTGCATCCTCTTAGAAAGTCCTTCCCAAGAAAATAGAAAGCATGTCACACTGTTTTAGCAATCCTTTATTGAAGATAACAAGTTGGTTATGTTCACTGTATTGTATGAAACATCACAATATCATACTGGGAAGGTACTATCAGTACAGGGTTGGACCAGAGCGGACAGTCTGAACAATAAACCATTTTGCATTCTTCATTCCCTATCTTTTAACAACCCCAAAAAAACCAGTAAAGGGACAAATACCTGTTAACATCATCATTTAAAACACTTTAACTTACAAGGCTAAAACCTAATGAATAAATAAAATATACTGTGGCAATAATCCTCTCTAGACCAAAAAAAATAATAAATCAGATACACAGTGAATCAAAATGACTGGAAAAGCTGGCCTTCGGCATCAGTATGAAAGAGCGTGTGGTTTTTACAGACTCACCATGGGGATAAAGTTACAGAAAAATACCATGAATTTAATTTCACACAAAACCAGTTGATGACTGTCATTAGCTTAAAACTACACACAAGGGCAATTACATCCTCGCTGAAACACAGTTTAAACAAATAGGAAAATGTTTACAAGGCATCCACAGCATGTAAATCATGTACAGATGGATACATTCATTGTTTCCCCTCCCCAATAGCTTTTATTTTAGATAAATACTTTACTCTTCCCCATTTTCAGCATTTACTGGACTCATTACATGCACAACTCAAAGAAGTCAGAAAAAAAGTCAAGGTTATTGCAAAAATAGAATTAAACTAAGAATCTTCAAGTACCTTACATGACAGCCACTCTGTACCATGCCCATTGCTTATAAAATGAAAGGTCATTGAACCCATGAAAATATCTCTAATATTTTCTTAATTTAAAATAGATAATTTTAAGTGTATTTATAGTAATCTCAAAGTGATAATTTGAACTTTGAAAATAATGCAAACAATTAAAAATTATACCCATATTACACAAGACTTCTGTCTGTATCTTAAGCTGAAAAAAAAAAATCAAAAAACTATAGAAAACCACATATAGAACAAAAAAATAATCACAATTTACATTATAATAAAGGCAAATTTTCAGCATTTTTAAAAAAACCTGCAGCTGTGAGAGATGTCAAAGCAAGTCACTACTAACTATAAATTCACCAGTTTGGTTTTTTAAAGATTTTCTCTAGCAAGAGTTGAAGGGTGTGTTGTACACATGCGTAAAATTCTTACTGCTTTTAGATGCCTAGAGTCTTCATATATTATTGCCAAATACACTTATCTTCAAGCAAGCAGTAGGCAACGTATCACAATTTGGACACCGCAGGGAAACCTAACGGTCTGGTAATACAGGTAAAACTGGAAAATTAAAAAAAAAAAAAAAAACAAAACAAAACCAAACAGAAACAAAAACCAAACACATCTGATAGCGTATTGCCCAATTGAAATTACTTCCAAGCCACAGAGCTGCAAAGCCTTCCAAACTCGGTAAAGTGAAATAAGAAACGTCTCAAACAATTACTTGTACTCTCTCCCACTCTCGGGTGTTGCATGTTTCATTTAGCCACAGTGTATCTTCAGAGTACACCTACAATCCCGTGCACCTCAGGTACATACACCGATCTGCTGAGAGAATATTCCTTCCTTCCTTCTTTTTTAGGGCCAAAGTTCATTACAGATGTAATCAGTGTGCCTGAGGCTGGTAAAAATACTGTAGTACAGGCAATGCTAAGAGTGGCAATATCAGAAAACACAAAAATGAACAAATGATGGAAAATTCTAATATCTTTCTGCCCATTTCACAAAATGTTGGAAATCCACCAGAAATTTTCCCTTGTATTGAAGAAATCAGATTTAAAAGTTTTTTTCCCCCTTTCAGAATCAAAAGCATTTTAGCAGATTTGTAAGGCTACCACGGATCTTCTAGATCTCCAGAACCCTACAGGAAAAGAAGAGGAGAAACATTACTACTCACCAATACAAATGAAAACATTTTGTTGCACTTTGGATTTCAGTGGCATAATTAAGAAGAATACTAGCGTTAAGACACAGAAAACATTTTCCTTGTTTTCCATACCTGCCCACTTCCACACACAAAATATTTCCTGTTTGTCAACATCATGATGGAATTTACTTTTATAAAACATGAATCCAGTAAAGCTCTTATAGCAGAATGATCTAAACCCAAGATTTACCTAAAATTGTACTTAATCACAACTATCAATACATACTACATCTGTGGACTACAAAACAAAAAAAAATACTATGGAACACAGCTTCTCAGGTATTCCTGGTCCAAAAGAAATTCCCACAGGGTCATTTTCATTAAGGCAATGAAATCTGTACCTATTTTGAAGAATTATATTTTTGTGCAAGTGTTATGTTATGAACTGACAACTGACATGAGACTTCCACATTCCAGTTATAGCAGATGAGCTGCCACTACTGCCAAGCCCCAGTATTATCACCGACCTACCCAAATGGATGTACGTGTATGCGCGGCACCACAAGAGACAAGGAAAAGATTTGGCAGAAGGCAAACTTTAGAAGAATAGTTTATTCATTTATATGGCTGATGTTTAGCTTGAACCTGAGAAATGTTGCCCAAATACAGGATTATGATGAAAGCTCCAAACCCAAAATCACTCAAAGCTTTGTAGAAACTAGCAAACACAATGAGTACATGTCAGAAACTATGAAAAGTTTCAAAGTCATGTCAGAACGATAACACTTCAAAGAAAGTTTATGGCTTAAAAGAGTCAATATGCATACAGATATTAGTCCACAGCATGGTCTTTATTTTCAGTTGATCACAAATTACTGTAACTTGACACTAGGTACTAAATTTAAGTACATTTTCATTCCTGGATATATGCTATGCTACAACCTGAGAAGTGATAATACCATTGTCTAGAAAATCAGTATTTATGATGAACACTGGATACAATCTAAACTGGAAAAAAAATTAAAAAAAAAAAAAAAAAAAAAACATTTAACAAATGCAAACCAA